>JAULKR010164900.1:0-24799 GCA_032356305.1 Prasiola linearis
GGTTGGCCACGAGCGAGAGCAGGCCGAGATAGCGGTTGGCGAGCGTGAACTCGAAGAACGCCGCCTCGTCGAGTATCCGGGCGAACATCGCGACGGCCAGGACGGTGAGGACGGTCGCGGCGACCGACAGGGCGAAGGTGACCGCGTAGTCGCCGAGCGCGGCCCGACCCCACGCGCCGCGGCCGTCGCTCAAGGATTGGCCGTGCGCGTGGCCGGAGAGAGCGCGCCGCGCACCCTGGACGGCGCGCCGGGCCAATCGTCTGGCAGGGGCGCGACCGGCCCGAGCGTCGCGAGCGGCGCGCGAGGGCGGTAGTGGCGGTCCAGCTGCGGGTCGGCCTCGCCGCTGAGCAGGTCCCACTCCCCGATCGCTCCATCGTAGCCGTGACGCAGCCGCGCCCATTCGTCGAGCGTGCGCGCCTGGAAGGGCTCGCCCGCCGGATCCCGTCCGGTGTAGAGCCACCCCTCGGGACCGGCGCGGAAGTAGGTGTTCGCGTCGTGCACTTGCCCCTCCACCGCGAGATCGAGCTTGCCCGCGAACCGTCCGTCGCCGACGTTGACGAAGATGTTGTTGACCACCGTGTGCACGTCCCCTGTGCGGTTCACGTTGTTCCAGAGACCGAACGCGGCACCGATGCCCCGGTCGGTGCTGTCGAAGAGCACGGTGTTGTGGTAGAGCTTCCAGGGATCGCCGTCGACGAGCCGGGACCGGGAGTGCGCCGGGAACGGGTTCGCCGCCTGCCAGCCGACGTAGGAGGTGCGCAGTAGCCCGTCGGGATCGGAGCGCGACCACAGGAACCGCACGCGTGCGTCGATGACGTTGTGGTGCACGTAGGTAGGGCCGCCGGCGCCCGCGTCGGCCCTGCCGTCGTGGGCGATGCCCGCACCGATCACCGCATTGTAGGCGATCTCCACATCGGAGGAATTGCTGCCGAGCTGGACCATGTCGTCGGCGAAGACGCCGTGGTTGCCCCGGACGACGATGTCGCGCCCATCGACCACCATGCCGTCGAACACGTCCGAGAACAGGCTCCCGGTGACCTCCAGCCCCGTCACGGTGCCGCCCGAGATGCCGGCCGACCGGTTCGGCCAGTCGACGGCCGGACGCGCCTGCCCGTCCCCCCCCTTCATGTCCGTCCAGGCGAGCCAGGGCGGGCGTGCGCCGACGAACTCGACGTTCCTGACGTGCACGTCGCCCACGCCGTCGCCGAGCGAGATCCCGAGCGCGCTGTCGACGATCGTGGAGTCGTGGACGAGCACCCGGGAGACGCCGTCGTCGAGGTCGACACCGATCAGGGCACCGGCCACGCGCAGCCCGCTGAGAACGACTCCGGAGCCCTCGATGCGGAACGCCCGGTAGGTGTCCGCAACGGCGATCGTCACCTCGTTCGGGTCCTCCGGCAGCGATCGGGTCCAGGCGAGCCCGCCCTCCCCACGCGCCGCGGGCGGTTGCAGGCGTGCGTAGAGCCAGCCGGCCCCGTCGCCGTAGAGACCCGGACCGACGTAGCGCGGGTGCCGGCTGACGACGCGGATCGGGGAGATCAGGTCCTCGAGACCGGAAGCCCCCTGATCGCGCCGCTCGGAGTAGACGATCAGCGGAACGGAAGCCTCGGGCAGGATCGCGCGTCCGAAGAAGGGATGCGTCGACTCGGGCACGCGTCGGCGCCAGGTGGCGGACGCCTCGTCGAAAAGCTCCCACCCGTGGTCGTCCTGCGAACCGGACACGATGACGCTGGCGTCGATGACGGGCACCTCTCCGGGATACGCGCGGATCACGAGCGGCCCGACGGCGTCCTCGGCGCGCTTGACCCGGATCTCCGACTCCCGGTAGGTGCCGCCGCGCAGGTGCAGCACGCCTCCGCGTGCGAGCGCCGAGACCCCGTGCGCCACGGTGCGCCACGGATCCTGCTCGCCGCCCCCGGCCTCGTCGTCGCCCCAGGGCGCGACGTGCCCGACGCGCGGGGCCGCCGCCTCGGCGCAGTCGAGATCGATCGAGGCGCAGGACTGCGCGAGCGTCTGCGACTCGGCGAAACGCTCTTCCGGCGGGGCCTCCGCGCGCAGCATGCGGGTCACCGCGCGCAACCGCTCGAGATCGTCGACAAGCGTGGCCCCGTCCGCCGAAGGCACCGGGGGACCCACTCCGGCAGCCCGTTCGGACGCGCCGATCGACGTCGTCGGTAGTCCGCCGAGCGCGACGAGCGCGACGAGCGTGGCCGGCAGCGGCGGGCGCACGGGCTTGGGGGGCGGGAACGGGCGCATGGTCATCGGCGAAGTACGATCACGAGCGGGGCATCTGTGCGACGACGCCGGTGTGACCGACTCTACACGGAACCGAGCAGGTCCCAGCGACGGGCGCCACCCGTCGTGGGCGTCGCGCGATCTGATCTATCCTTGGTTCCCCCGGGGCACCCCGTCCGTGGTCGATCGCCACGGATCCGATGAGCTCGATGACCGACGCGACTCGACCGACCGTTCTACTGATCTCGGGCTACGGACGTTCGGGCTCGACCGTGGTCGAGATAGAGACCGTGCGGCGCACCGGTGGGCTCGGCGTGGGCGAGCTCCGTCTCGCGGTGCATCAGCGCAACCGGGGCCTGCGTCGGTGCAGCTGCGGCGAACTGATCGATGCCTGTCCGTTCTGGGACGCGCTCGCCGAGCGCGGCCTGCTCGACCCGATACACGTCGCCGAGCACGAACCGGTCCTGGCGTCGCTGCTGCTGCGCGGCGCGCGCGATGCCGCCCCGCTGGCCCTGTTCGAGGCGCTCGCCTCGGAGACTGCGCCGCGCCGGCTCATCGTGGACTCCTCCAAGACGGCATGGGGCGCGCTCGGCCGACCGGCCCGCCTGGCGCGAGCGCTCGACGGCGCGTTCGACGTCGTGCACCTCGGGCTCTTTCGCGAACCGATGGGCATCTACCGCTCGATGCGCAAGGGACGCAACGAGGATCTGGCCATCGGCGCGACCGACATCGACGGCAACAACCGTCACGTCGGCGTGCGGTTCGTGCTCGGATGGTGGGCCGCGAACCTCTCGGTGGCCCTGCACCACCTGGTCTTCTGCCTGCGGGGACGGCGCAGCGTCATGCGCGAGCTCGCCGACCTCGGCGAGCGCTTCGACCTCGTCGAGGCGCTCGACCTGCCGGGCGCGGAACGCGGGTCGCTGTCGCACATGGCCGGCGGCAATCGTCTGCTCACGGACGCCGAGACCGTGCGTCTCGCTCCGACACCGCGCCGCAGCGACGGCCCGCTCGCCCTGCGGCTCGCCACCGCGCCGATGCTGGCGCTGCTGCGCCGGCTCGCGAGGCGCGATCGATGACGGTGCGTACCGACGTCGCCGTCCCCGTCCAGTGTCAGTTCCCGAGCGCGCCGCGCCAGGGCCGAGTCGGGCCGGGAAGCCCCGCCGGCAGGGGAATCGCGCTGCCGAGCGCGGGCGACCCGGGCGCCGGACGCATCGCGTCGTCGAGGAGCGGATCGGCCTCGATGCCGTCGACCTCCCAGCCTCGACCCGTGCGCGTCTCGACCTTGTCCTGCAACGACGAGTCGCGCCACCGTTCGAGCGAGCCGAAGTTGACGCTGCGCCGACCGTCGACCGCTCGCGTGACGAAGCCGCCGTCGCCGCCGGGCTCCTGCCAATACAGGTTGCCGTCGTAGCGCTGGTCGGTCACCGCCGGATCCAGCCCGCGCATGAAGTAGCCGTCGCCGACGTTGACGAAGATGTTGTTGTAGACCTCGTGCGGCTCCCCGGTCGAGTTGATCTGTTCCCAGAGCCCCGTGTTCGCGCCCACCGAGTGGTGGGAGCCGTCGTAGCGGACGGTGTTGTGGTAGATCTTCCAGGGCACTCCGCTGACGATGCCGCTGTAGTCGTGGGCAGGGAACGGGAGGGGGCCGTGCCAACCGCGGTAGAGCGGACGCAGATGGCCTCCGGGGTCGGCCTTGCCCCAGAGCGACGGGAGCGTGGCGTCGATGGTGTTGCCGTGGATCCAGACCGAGCCCGGCTCGTCGGAGTCGCCCTGACCCGAGTACGACGGCCCCGCGCCCAGAACCGCGTTGTGGGCGATCTCGACGCGCTCGCTGTCGGAGCCGAGCTGGACCATGTCGTCGATGAACCGGCCGCTGTTGCCGACGATGCGCACGTCGCTCGCATCGCGCAGGACGAAGCCGTCGAAGACGCGGTGGAAGCGCGAACCGGTCACCTCGAGGCCGTCGAAGCCGGCACCGTTGATGCCCGCGGTCCGGAAGCTCCAGTGGGACGCGGGCCGGGACTGCCCGTCGCCTCCCTTCATGTCGGTGAACGCGACGTGCTCGGGGAAATCACCGACGAAGTCGGTGTCGTGCACGGAGACGTCCCGCGCGCCCTCGCGCAGCAGCATGCCGCCGCTGTGGGTCTCGAAGCGCACGCGATCGAGCGAGGCCCCGACGGAGCCGTCGCGGACGACGACGCCGAACAGCGCGCCGCGCACGGTGAGGTCGACGAACCGCACGTGCGAGCCGTGCAGCTCGATCGCCGAGAACGCGCTCGAGGCGCTCACGTCGAGCTCGTTCGGATCCGTCGTGGCGAGCGCGGGCAGGGTCTTGCCGTGCACCGCGTCCGCGGCGACCGGCTCCAACCGGATCCAGAGCCTGCCCCGGTCGTTGTAGATCCCCGGCCCGACGTAGCGCGCGCCGGTGGAGACGGTCTGGACGGAGGACTGGAGATCCGCCAGTCCCCTCGCGTCGCCCTTCGACGCGTCGTCGTGGTAGGGCACGAGCAGGACCGACTGCCCGCGCGAGTCGCGCACCCGCGCGGTGAAGATGCCGTCGCCGTGGTCGCTCGATCGCGAACGGTAGGTCGCGGACGCGCCGTCCACGAGCTCCCACCGGTCGCCCGGCGCTCCGTGGAAGCGCGCCTCGCTCGAGTCTATGATCGCGGCTTCGCCCTCCGCGCTGGTGATCGTGATCGGTGCGCCCTCGTGGCCGGAGGCGCTAAGTGCCAGCTCTCGCTCGTGGTAGACCCCGCCGCGAAGCACGATGGTCTCGCCCGCGGAGACGGCATCCAGGGCGCGTGCGAGGGTGCGAAACGGTGCCTGCTCGGTGCCCGCGTGCCCGTCGTCGCCGTCCGGGGCGGCGAACCAGGTCGTCGTGCCCGACCGGCGCGCGCGCCCGGTCGGCAGCACTCCGGGGCCGTTCGCGACGGGTGGGAGGATGGACGACGGCGCTTCCCGCGACACCTGCGCCGGCTCGCTCTCGGCCGGCTCGCTCTCGGCCGGCTCGCCCTCAGACAGCTCGCTCCGTACCGGCTCGCTCTGCACCGCCGCGCTCTCCACGGCCGGCGCCTCTTCGGCCACCGGCGCCATCGCGATCTCCTCTCGAGCACTCGTCGGCTCCGGACTCGGTCCGTCCGCCAAGGCATCGAACTCCGTGTAAGCCAGCGCCGAGACCGATCCGTCCACGAACGCGGCGACGCGCCAGACATAGCGCTTCCCTTCCACGATCGGAAAGCGATCGTCGGCGGGGAGCGAGCACGCCTCCAAGCCGCACACCGAAAGATCGATGTCGCTGGAGGAGAAGACACGGCGCCCGCGACCGTCCGTGCGATCGATCAACTTCACGTAGTAGCCGGTGGCGCCGCGAACCGGCGTCCAGGAGAGCACGACGCCCGACCCGACCGTGTGAGTGCCACCGTTGGTCGGGTGCAGTATGCGTGGCTCGGTCGATGCCGCCGAGGAAACGGCGGCGGCAACGGGTAGCACCTCGACGGTCGCCGCGCGTGCGGCGGATGAAAGACCTGCCGCGAGCGCCGCGTAGGCACAACTCGCAATTACATGAACGCAGCCCTTAAAGCTCGGCTTCATAGCGACCGTCTCCGCATTGCAACATCGGGCGACCTTGCAAGCCCGAACACCCGCGATAGCGACTGCGGCGAAAGCTCCCTGAACGACTCGCCGGGATTAGCACGACCCGTCGAGATGTGCTTATAAAGCAGTTCACAGTTCGCAGCCGCGAGTGCGCGAGAGTACGACTGCACACGCGGCGGTGACGAGCGTGCGAGGAGACCGAATGCGAATTCTGCGAAGTAAGTCTCAGAAATTCACGTGTGGCCGGCCCGGGACGATGGAGCCCGACGCCCGGACGATCTTCGCAGGAGGCCCAGCACCGGCCTTTCGTAGAAGACGACGATCAGCGAAGATCCCAGTATGGAAACGAGTGCCGGCAGACACATGAGCACATACGGGTTCTCGATGCCCCGATTCAGTGCCGCATCGATCACGACGTAGCCGATGTACTGGTGCGTCAGGTAGAGGGGGTAGGAAATCTTTCCGAGAAACAGCAGCGGCCGGGCTCCGAGGTAGCTCACCTTGCCGAGAACGAACGCGTAGAACAGCGCGAACGTGAGCGAGACTAGCAGGTAGTCCGCGATCGAATCGTGCGACAGCACCGATGCGAGAAGGCACAGCGAGATCACCACGTGGACGAACGGACCGGCCCTTCCCCTGAAGACGAGATAGAAGTGTATGCCGGCGATGAAGTACATCCCGTAGTTCAGGATCAGGGGCCATTCGACCAGCCTGGGCAGGGAGACGTAGATGTTCACGTAGACCAGCGCCAGCCACGCGACCGATATCCAGCGGATTCGACCGATCCTGTTCGTGAACAGCAACCATCCGATGTGAAAGTAGAACGCGAGCTCGGGAATGAGCGACCAGTACACGCCGTCCACGCTTTCGAATCCGAGCAACCGGTGGATCATCGTGAAGTTGGCGATGAAGGTCGGCCAGGAGCGCTGCAGCTGTTCGGCGGGGTACAGGCTCGTCACGCAGAAGGTCAGGCAGAGACACAACCAGTAGGTCGGAAACAACCGGCAGAGTCGCTTGTAGGCGAACCTCGCGACGGAATCGATGCTCTGCACGCTGAGGAATATGACGAAGCCGCTTATGATGAAAAACAGCTGGATACCGAAGTTGCCGAACCCGAAGACGAACGGAGCGGCGAAGGGGTTGTCCGGGAAGTACACGTTGTACTTGAACGTGTAGTGATAGAGCAGGACGCTCATCGCGGCCACTCCCCGGAAACCGTCCAGCTCGTCTATGCGAGACTTGCGATCGACACTTCCCATGGTAGGCGCTGCGATGAGTCGACGGGTGATGCGGCATCCATGGGGCCCCGCCCCATGGATCGTTCGGGCCGCACTCGTCAGGAATCCTGTCCGATCGGCAGGTGGTAACCACCGAGCGCGTAGTACAGATTCTTGAGCGTCTCGCGGCGAAGGTACAGATCCGCCCACCAGGGACCGGCGCGCCGCTTCGCGCTCCAGACAGGGTCGATTCGTTCCGGCACGGAAAGAAAATGCAGCCGATACGACGTGCCGCGGAAGGCGCGCTCCGCCGCCAACCTTACCCGACGCATGTGGTACGCATCGCTGACCAGCGCGACGTCGACTTCGGACGGCCGAGCGGCGTCGAGGGCGCGTCGCAGGGCAAGCACTTCCCGCCAGGTCGAGTGAGCGCCGTGAAGACGGTAGTCGACATCCGGGTCGTCATCGTGGAGAAGCCCCCGCGAGGCGAGAGCGTGCTTGGAGTCACTCACGATCCAGCGGGCAGCGAACCGCTCGGCGAGCTCGCGCGAGTAGGCGATCCGTCCCGCACCGGAATCGAAGGTGAAGACGGTGTCCAGTGCCGACGGCTCCGGGGTGGCCGCCTCGAACAGTCCGGTCCCGGCGCGATGCAGGTAGACGGCGGAGCCGACCGCGACCGAGCCTCCGATCAGCGCGACCGTGAGGGCCCATCGCGACAGTGCGCGGGCAAGGCGGATCATCTCGGACTCGACACGTCGTCGGGCTTGCCCCCGGTCAGTGCGGAGAAGGCCGCGAACAGCAACGCCACGCTACCGAACAGCTCGAACGATTCCTCCAGCGGCCAGGTGAACGGTACCGTCGGGTGACCCAGCGACTCCTCCAGCACGTCGACCAGACCGACCGCCAGCAAGGACAGGCCGACCAGCACGAACTGAGCGACCGTCCCCAGTCGCGCGAACCGGCGAACCACGGGCGCGGACGAGTGGCGACTCGATGCCGATATGCCGAGCGCGACGGCAACCCCGAGAAAACCCACCGCGAGAACCAGCACGATCCCGGCCACCAGGGTGGCCGTCTCGATCGACACGCTGCCCTCGGCCGGGACGGGCAGCACGGCGGACAGGTTGTGAGTTATCAAGTTGTGAACATCCAGGCCGTCCGACTCCGCCCCTCCCCTGAGTTTCCAGCCGAGCACCGCGTCTTCCCCCCACTCGGCCTCCTCGCCCATCAGGAAAACGCACAGCAGCCCATACAGCAGCCACGAAAGCCTGTTTCCCCTCGTACGTATCGCGAGCCAGATCGCGAGCGCCGCCGTGACGAGAAGAAGCACCGCGGGCAGGGATTCCACGACTCCGCCGGTGGCCAGCAGCGGAACGAGTCTCTTGGGATCGAGGGTGCCCAGCGAGAACACCGTGAGCAGGATGAACGCGCAAACGGCCCCGAAGACCATCCAGAGTCGTCGATCGCGCTTGGATTCCATATCGGGTGCGTTTCCGTGCGGGATTTCTTCGATGGTGGCGACACGGGAAGCGGTGCAGCCGTGCGGGGTCATCGCGCGCGAGCCCGAGCGGTCGCCGCGTCCCCGGCGGGGTCCGGCTCGCCACGCCTAAACACACCTGAACCCGGACCGAAGGGAACGCGGTGAGCGGCGACAGCATCGCCCTTCGGGCCCTGCCCGGCAAGGGTCCCGATGCGGATCCGCTCCTGCCGTGGCGCCCGTCCGTCGGATCGAAGCCCGCTCGCGGTCGACGCGACAGCGCAGACGTCCTGCTCGAAGCGCTCGGGACGTGTGGAGGCGCACGGAGCGAAGTCGAACGGTGCACGGTGCCGCGGAACCGGATGTGGGACCATCCGCCGCATGTCCTGTCGTGAGACAACGTCCGTTCCTGCACCGTCGCCCGGTCGAGTCGTGACCGGTGTCACACGGTCCCGGGTCGACGGTTTCGACGGCTCGTGCCGCGCGGCCGGTGTCGAACGCGCCTTCGGGTCGCTCGAACCGCAGGCGATCGATACTGCCGCCCGCGACAGTCCGGGGACGTCCGCACGAACGACCCGGCGCCGTCCGTCGAGACCGTGCGAGCCGACACGATGAGGCGGCACGGTCCGTGCCCCCCCCCCGCCGGCGCCCGGTGGCGGTCTACGGCGCCGGCGGCTTCGGCAGGGAGATGGCCTGGGCCCTGCGTTCGGACGGACGCGAGCGCTTCGAGCAGCGGTGTTTCGTGGACGATGGGCCCCGGTTCCGGGCCGGTGATGGCGTCGATGGCCTTCCCGTCCTGCCGATCGGCCGTTTCCTGGAATCGATGATCGAGCTTCCGATGCTCGTCGCGGTGGCGGAGCCCGCCACACGCGAGCGCCTGGTGAGCGAAGCGGGCGCGGCCGGCGCCTCGTTCGTCGGCTTCGTGCACGAGGACGTGCGCCTGGCCCCGTCGGTGAGCGTCGGCACGGGCGCCGTCATCTGCTCCGGCAGCCGTCCGACGGTGGACGTCAGGATCGAGGCGCACGCGCACGTGAACCTCGGATGCACCCTGGGTCACGACGTCGTGATCGGCGAGTTCGCCACCCTGTTCCCCGGGGTGCACGTCTCCGGGAACGTCGAGGTCGGTGCGTCGGCCACGCTCGGCACCGGCGCTGTGATCGTGCCGGGACGCCACGGACGGCCGCTGCGCATCGGGCGGGGCGCCGTGGTCGGCGCGGGCGCCTGCGTGGTGTCCGACCTCGAGCCGGACACGCTCTACGTCGGGGTGCCGGCCCGAGCGGTCAGGCGTCTGCGCCCGTGAGGCGCGCGAACCGGCACGCCCGGGTCGCGCCGCGATGCTGACGGTTCCGCCCATCGGCCGATCGGCGGCCTCCTCGTGGCCGGTCCTGGCAGCGTTCCTGGTAATCGCCGCGACGCTTCTGACCGTCGCTTCCCGACACGAGATCGAGCACGACGAGGCGCAGGCCTGGAACATCGCGCGATCGGCGGCCTCGCCTTTCGAGATCCCCTGGATCAGCCGGTTCGAGGGCCACACGCCGCCGTGGTTCGTCCTGCTCTGGACGGTCGGTCGATTCGGCGGCGTCTGGACGATGCAGGCGCTGTCTGCGGTGCTGGCGCTGGCGTTCATCGCCCTGCTGCTGCGCGATCGTCCCTTCGGCGCCCTCGCGACGGTGGCGATCGCCTGCGGCTACTACCCGATCTACGAGTACGCGATCATCGCTCGCCCCTACGTGGTGACGCTCTTCCTGACCGGCCTCTTCGCCGCGTCGTACTTTCGCGACCCCGAACGCGACCCGTGGCTGCCGGTCCTCGTGTGCGTGGCGATGGCATCGATGAGCGCCTACAGCGCGCTGCTGTCGCTGCCGCTCGTGTGTTACGTGCTCGCGAACGTCGATCCGAGAGCCGACGGGGCGCGGCTGCGGATCGCGGCCATCGCCACCGCCTGGCTGATCTCGCTCGCGGCGTGCGCGTGGTTCGTGCTGCTTCCGCACGCGAACACCGATTTCGAGGCGCGCATGCTGGAAGGCGACAGGTTGTTCGTCGCCTCGGCGCTCGACATCCTGCGCCCCCCGGCATGGCCTCACCTGGACCGGCTCCGCACGATCGCGAACGTGCCGGATCTTGCGTGGAGCGTGCTGATCGGCACCTCCACCTTGGCCGTCCACCTCGCGGTCTGCCTGCGATTGCGACACGACCGCAAGCTGCTCGGCGCCTGGCTGCTGGCGGTCGCCGCGGTGGCTGGCGGCGCGTCGTTCAGCGGACTGGACTCGGAGCGCCACCTGGGTCATCTCTGGATGGCGGCCGTCGCGTTCTGCTGGGTCGACGCCGGCAGGCGTCGCCTCGGGGGCCCGCACCGCGCCTCCGGCCGTGCGGACCGTGCGGCCGATACCGTCCTGATCGCCGCATTGGGCTGGCACGTCGTCGTCGGTGCCGGCATTGCCGCGCTGGACGCATCGCGCCCGCTGGCGCCCTGGAACGATCTCGCGACGGCCGTCGAGCAGACGATGCCCGAGGCGACCATCGTCACCGAGTACTCGTACATCATCGGCCCGATGCTCGCATTGCTGGATCGTCCCGCGCACGACGTGGGCTGCGACTGCATGACGCGCCACTACGAGTGGACCACCCCGATCACTCCGGCGGCCGAGAGGCTCGACGCGCTCGAGCGGGCGTGGTGCGGGTTCGCGGCGGCAGGGGAGGACGTGGTCGTGGTGGCGAACGGGCTCGAACCGCTGGCCGACGCGAAGCTCGAATTTCTGGAGGAAGGCTTCGTCTCGCTGCGCCCCGCGGACGGCTCGCGGCTCCGCGCGACCAAGGCCTGGCGGCTGTCGGAGGACGAGATCCGACGGTGCTGGGCAGCGTCCGGGCCTTGACGTCGTCGCACGCGGCCAACGCTTCGCGACGCGGCGCCCCTCTCGACACCGATCACACCGCGCGTCGCGGTCCTCAGGATACGGCCACCGACAACGATCCGCGCACCACGGGCGCCGCGGCCACCTCGGCCGCATGGCTCTCGGCGAACCTCGGGGCCGACAGGTCCGGGGCCTGCACCCCCCCGGCCGCGAGCTCGAGCAGCGCGCCGCGCAACGCCCGGGCGTCGTCGCCGTCGATGAGCCCGCCCAGGTGCGCGAGCCGTGCCTCCAGCGCGTCCCACGGCAACCACGCCTCGTCGGCGGTGAATATCTTGGCGACGCCGGTCTCGCGCTGCCCGTCACCCAGGAAGAGCTCCTCGTACATCTTCTCCCCGGGCCGGAGCCCCCGGACCACGATCTCCACGTCGTCCTCGTGTCCGGTGTCCTCCCTCAGGGGCTTCCCGTACAACCGCACCATCGAGCGCGCGAGATCGACGATCTTCACGGGCTCGCCCATGTCGAGCACGAACACGTCGCCGCCCTCGGCGATCGCCCCGGCCTGCAGCACCAGCTGCGCAGCCTCCGGGATCGTCATGAAGTAGCGCGTGATGTCCGGGTGCGTGATCGTGACGGGCCCGCCGGCGAGGATCTGGCGCTTGAACTTCGGCACCACCGACCCCGAGGAGCCGAGCACGTTGCCGAAGCGCACCATCGACAGCCGCGTGGCCACCCCCTCGCGCGTCTTCGCCTGCAGCACCATCTCGGCGACGCGCTTGCTCGCGCCCATGGCGTTCGCGGGACGCACGGCCTTGTCCGTGGAGATCAGCACGAGGTCGGCCACGCCCGCCTCGATCGCGGCGTCGACGACGTTGAGCGTGCCGAACACGTTCGTGCCGACGCCCTCGGCGGGCTGACGCTCGATGATCGGCACGTGCTTGTAGGCCGCGGCGTGGAAGACAGTCTGGATCCCGTGTCCGGCCATCAGCCGGTCGAGTGCCGCGCGGTCCTTGACCGAGCCGAGCACCGGGACGAAGGCCCCGGCGGGCCGGCCCGCCGGGGCCTCGGCCGCGTCGAGCTCCTCGGTGATCTCGTAGAGCGCCGCCTCCGAGCTGTCGAGCACGACGAGCTTCTCGGGGGACAGCCGCACGATCTGACGTGCGAGCTCCGAGCCGATCGAGCCCGCCCCGCCCGTGACGAGCACGCGCCGGCCCGTGACGCGCCGGCCCATCAGCGTGCGGTCCGGCGCCACCTCGGAGCGGCCGAGGATGTCGGCGATGGACACATCGCGGATATCGTCGGGCCGGGCGCGCCCCGAGACGAGCTCCGAGACGCTCGGCATCGCCTTGACGTCGAGCCCGAGCGATTCGAGGAACGCGAGCTTGGTCTGCATCGCCTCGCCCGAGAGCGTGTCGATCGCGATCACGACCTTGCCGACGTCGAGCTTCGCGAGCCGCGACTCGAGGTCCTCGTGCGCGCCGTCGATCACCGGCAGCCCCTCGATCGTGGTGCCGTCGAGCGTCGGATCGTCGTCGATCAGCAGCACCGGGCGGTGCGCGGCGCTCGCCCCGAGCATGCGCACCACGCGCCGCCCGGTCTCGCCCGCGCCGTAGATCGCGAGCGGCTCGCCGCGGTGATCGGTGTCGAACAGCGCCTGCCAGGCGAGCCGGGCGGTGCAGGTGCTCAGGGTCAGCAGCACCCCGTAGATCACGAGCAGCGACCGGGGGTTGGTCCGATCCGGCGGCAGCAGGAATATCGCGAGCACGTAGACCAGTGCCGACAGGATGCACCCCTTTGCGAGCCGACGGAACAGCCGCGCGTTCGACGAGCGCACGACCCAGCGGTAGACCCCGAGACCCGAGAACGCGAGCACCGTCGCGACCGGCATCAGCACGAACAGGTACCAGGTCGAACGGAAGTCCGAGAACGGCTGGCCGAGACGTACCGAGTACGCCACCCACAGGCAGGCGACCGTGATCGCCGAGTCCGCCGCGACCGAGACGAGCTGCTTGCGCCCGCGGCCGGTGCGCGAGAGGTTCCCGAGCAACGCGCTCACGACCCGCGACTGGTCCGTCCTATCGTCGAAATTCGAGTTCACGTTGGTAGACCACTCCAAATCGTCATGTCAATCGGTATCAAGACAGCATGAATGTGCCAGAACATCGACACCCATGCTAACCGTCGAAAGGCGAGTCCATCGTGTCGCAGACCTCGTTCCCTCAAGCACGAACGCTCGCTCCCTCCCGGAACGCCATCTCGCGTCTCACCCGGGTAAACGTTTGCGGAGCGGACCGTGACCCGACCACCACCCGATGGCCGGGCCGGCACGCGGCGATACGCGCGCCTACCCCAACAGGGCGGTGCGGCGTCGCCGGGACGGAGACGCAGGACGGCGCGGTGACGCAGTGGCACAGGAGGCTTGCTCCGCGCGCCGTCCGCGTCGCAGGTAGGCGACGGTGGCCGGCAGCGCGACCGCGACGAACGCCGCGAGCGCGGCGAGCAACACGCTCCGGCCGTCGAGGTCGGCGAGCCCACCGCCGACCCGGACGAGCCCGGTCAGCAACGCCGCGGCACCGAGCCTGAGCCCGTAGCGCCACCGGCGCCGGCTCAGGTTCCACTTCGGGCGACGCCAGGGCAAGAACTGCTCGGCGGTGAAGACGAACAACGCGTACGCGACGACAACGATGGCGGTCAGGGAAACGAGAATATCCACGGTGAAGGTTACGTGCGGGACACAGACGGCCTCCGATCGCATCAGGCTACATGCCGGCCGGCCCCGGCGACGGTACCGAGTCACGAACGTCGCCGGTTCGCGGCCTCGCGATCGGCGGGCCGGGACCGACCTTCGCGAGCCGAACCTGTACTTCGGTCGAGTCGCTTCGCTCGGCACGGCCTGCATCCGTCGCATCGGGTATCGCTGTCGGGCACCCGGCGTGGGCTTCGCCCTGCCATTTCAGCCAGCCCTTGCACGATCGCCGGCCGTGGCGGCGCCGCCGCCGCGCGGAAGCGGCCGGTATCAGACCGCGCGACGCTCGACCCGACCGGCGCGCATGCGCTCGTCCACGGTGCGGATCGCGGCGCAGGTACGTCCCACCTCGTCGTCCGTCAGCGTCGGGTGCACGAGGAACATGACGCTCGTCTCGCCCAGCTCGTGCGCCACCGGCAGCGGCGCCTCGGGGCGGAAGCCCGTGCCGTCGAAGGCCCGCTCCAGATACACCTCCGAGCAGCTGCCCGGGTAGCACGGCACGCCCTCGTCGACGATGGCTTGCACCACCGCGTCCCGATCCCACCCGTCGGGAAGCGCCCCGGGCTCGACGAAGGCATAGGCCTTGTACGCGGCGTGCTCGGTGCCGGCGGGCATCGACGGCACGCGCAGCCAGTCCATCGCCTCGCAGGCGCGACGGATGCGCGCGAGGTTGGCCAGCCGCGCGGCGTGCCAGTCGATCATGTAGCCGAGCTGCAGCCGGCCGATGACGCCCTGCAGCTCCGTCATGCGCCAGTTGGTGCCGAACGACTCGTGCAGCCAGCGAAAGCCCGGCGGGTGCGGGCGCTCGTACACCGCCTCCCAGGACTTGCCGTGGTCCTTGTACTCCCACATGCGGCGCCACAGCTCGGCATCGTTCGTCGTGACCATGCCGCCCTCGCCGCCCGTGGACATGATCTTATCCTGACAGAACGACCAGGCACCGACGTGGCCGATCGAGCCGACGGCGCGGCCCTTGTAGCGGGCGCCGTGCGCCTGGGCGCAGTCCTCGACGACCTTGAAGCCGCACGTCTCGGCCAACGCCATGATCGGATCCATGTCGGCGGGCTGGCCCGCCAGATGCACCACGACGACCGCGCGCGTGGCGGGGGTGAGCACCGCCTCGATGGTGGCGGCGGACAGGTTCTGGGTGTCCCGGTCGACATCGGCGAACACGGGCGTCGCGCCCGCGGTCACGACCGAGGAGATCGAGGCGATGAAGGTGCGCGGGGTCACGACCACCTCGTCGCCCGGGCCGATGCCGAGCGCCTTCAGCGCGACGTCCAGCGCCAGGGTCCCGTTGGCCAGCGCGACCGCGTGCTCGCAGTCGGCGAAGGCGGCGAACTCGCGCTCGAAGTGGCGGGTCTCCTCGCCGGTCCAGTAGTTGACCCGGTTCGACAGCACCACGCGGGACACCGCGTCGGCCTCGGCCTGCGTGAACGAGGGCCAGGGGGAGAACGGGGTGTTCAGCACGGCGAGGACTCCAGGGGGACGTGACGGCGGAAGGTCGCCGACGATACCTCAGCGTGCGCCGTCCACCGCCGCTACCGGATCACAATCATCCGCGAACCAGCGGCAACGGCCGGACATCGGCGAAGCGCGTCGCGGCCGCCGGCAGTCCGAACCAGTCGCGCGCGGCGGTCGCGTACAGGCGCCGGAAGTCGTGCTCGAACACCGGATCGCCCCGCTCCAGCTCCGCGAGGTCCGGAGGCGCGCCCACGAGTCCGCCCCGCACCGCGCCGCCGAGCACGAACTGGGGCGCGGCGGCCCCGTGGTCGGTGCCCCCGGTACCGTTCTCGGCCGCGCGACGGCCGAACTCCGAATAGGTCATCACCAGCGCGTCGCTCCAGCGACCGGCAGCCGCGAGGCGATGCTCCAGCGCGCGCAGCCCCTGGGCGAGCTCCCCGAGCAGCCGATCCTGCCGGCGCAGCTGATCGGCGTGGGTGTCGAAGCTGCCGAGCGAGACCTTGAACACCTGGGGTCCGAGATCGAGCACGATCAGCTCGGCCACGGTGTCCATCTGGCGCACGAACCGCGACGCGCCCGGCGCGCCGGACTCGCTGCCACCTTCGGGCAGGCCACGGGCGAAGGCCTCGCCAGCCCGCAGCGTCGCGTCCTCGACCGCCAGCAGGTGATCGAAGACCGCGTTGCCGGTCACCGGCGGCGTCCGGCGGATGCTCCGCGACTGGCGCACGAAGCGATCGAGGTTCGCGAACGCCACGCTGTCGAGCGCCGACCCCGCAAACGGTCCGCTCTGGCCGTCGAGCGCGACGCCCTTGAGCCCGCCGCCGCGCGCCGGCAGCGCACCCACCAGGGGCCGCAACCAGCCTTCGACCAGCACCTCGTCGGCGTCCGACCCGGTCTCCCAGATGTCGATGGAGCGGAAATGGGAGCGGTTGGGCTGCGGGTAGCCGAGCCCGTTCACGACGGCGAGCTCGCCGCGCTCCCAGAAGCGCAGCAAGGGGGCGAGCGCTGGGTGCAGCGCGAGCCGCTCGTCGAGCTGGTGCAGCGCGTCCCGCGGCAGCGCGATGCGCGGGCGCAGCGTGAGCTTCCGGTGAAGGTGCGCAGATCGAGCGCCCTGAGCTGATCGACTGGCCCCTCCTGATCCATCGCGTTCGAGGAGCTTGCCCGTGATCGCTGCCCTGACCCATCCCCACGACCCCCTGACGATCGGCGCCGCGCTGTTCCTGCGCTGGCGACGGCGCCAGGGCCAGCCCGGCACACCGGTGCCCGAGCCGCTGCGCACCCTGGCCGCGATGCTGCTCGAGGTCGAGCCGCTGGAGATCGTCGCCGCCGCCTGCCGGATCGACCCCGAGGTGCTCCACCGCTGGGCCGTGCTCGACGGGCTCGACCCCGACCCCGACGCCGCTCCCGGCCCCGCCTCCGAGGCCGGCTTCGTGGCCTTGCCGATGCCCCCGTCGGCGGGTACCCCGTCGGGCACCCCGGCGCACGCGCTGCCCGCTCTGACGATCGAGCGCCCCGACGGGGTGCGGCTCCACCTGCACGGCCCCGTCGAGCTGAGCACCCTGGCGGCGCTGACCGATGGCGTGTCCGGCGTGTCCGGCGCCCCGCTCGGCGGCGGAGCCGCCCGGTGATCCTGCTCACCCAGCGCACCCGCATCCTGCTGGGCGTGGCACCGGCGGATTTTCGCAAGGGCATCGACGGCTTCCAGGGCCTGTGCCGAGGCCCCCTGGGCCAGGACCCCACCGACGGCACGCTCTACGTGTTCATCAATCGCGCCGCCACGATGGTGCGGGCGCTGGCCTACCACGAGGGCGGCTTCTGGCTGATGACCAAGCGGCTGTCCACGGGCCGCTTCACCGGCTGGCCGGCCGCCGGGGAGCCGGTCTCGGCCAGCTCCGCCGAGGCGCTGCGGGCGCTGCTCGCCGGCGGCGCCTGGGACGCGGCGCCGGCGCGCACGACCCCCCGCACCGCTTCCTGCGCTACGGTGAGTACCCCGTCGTCCGCCGCCGCCGCCGCGCGCCTGCACTGTCCTTCGTGAGCCCCACCGATGCCCCCAGCGCCCGGATCGAGCCGGCGCCCGACCCGGGCGCCGCCCCGGACCCGGCCGTGGACATCGATCTGGACGATGCCGCGCTCGATGCGCTGATCGGTCGCGTCGAGCACGCGCGCGATCATCACCTGGCGCTCGCACCGCAGGATCTGTCGCAGCTGCTCGCCGCCCTGGCGATGCTGGCCCACGTGCACGAGCGCCTGGAGGCCTCGGACCTGACGATCGGCAAGCTCCGGCGCCTGCTGGGGATCGCGCGCTCGAGCGAGCGCACCCGGAACCTGGCCGCCGCGCTCGGCGGCGACGCCGCCGGTGCCGCCGACGGCGCCGCGGCCGGTGCGGACGGACCGACCGGCGGCGACGGGGCCGGTCGCGCCCAGGGCGACGCCAAGGGCCGCCGCCGCGGCTCGGGCAAGCCGCGGGCCAAGCCCCCGGCCCCCGAGGTGCACAAGCACCCGATCACCGCTCTGGAGCGCAGCGCATGCTGTCCCGAGTGCGGCCGGGGCCGGCTCTACAAGTTCGCCCCGGCCGAGTTCACCCGAGTGCGCGGCAACCCGATGTACACCACCGAGCGCCACGTGATGGAGCAGCTGCGGTGCAACGCCTGCCAGAGCGTGCACACCGCCCCGCTGCCCGCCCAGGTGCTCGCCGACGGCGCGCGCGGCCAGATGTACGGCTACACCGCCGTGGCCCTGATGGGGATCGTGAAGTACTTCGGTGGCGAGCCGTTCTTCAGAAGCATGACGATCCAGGGGCTTTTGGGCGTGTCGCTGTCGCCGCAGACGCTGTTCGATCAGTGCGAGAGGCTCTCCACGGCGCTGAACCCGGTGTACCGGGCGCTCCAGCGCGCTGCCGCCACGGCGACGCTGATCCACATCGACGACACCACCCACCGGATCGTGGAGGCGCAGCCGGTGCGAAAGCGCAGCCGGGATGGTCGGATGCGGCTGCGCTCGGGGGTCTACACCTCGGCGCTGCTGGGGTGGGTGCACGACCCGCCCGACGATGGCGGCGACGGCGGCGGCGGTGACAGAAGCGGCGGCGACGCCGCCGCCTCGGAGCCGATGCCCGACAGAGCGGTCGTGCTGTTCGACACCGGCATCGGTCATGCCGGCGAGTGGCTCGATCGGATCCTGGCCCATCGCCCGGCGCAGCTGGCCGCGCCCGTGGTGATGGCCGACGCGCTGGCGTCGAACCGAAGCGTCGGGCACGAGGTGGTGCGTGCCTCGTGCAACGCGCACGCCCGGCGCGGGTTCTTCGACGTGGCGGCCAGCTACCCGGACCAGGCGCTGTACGCACTCGAGCTCTACCAGCGGATCTGGATCGCGGAGGCGCACTGCCGGGACGAGGCGCTGGACCCCGAGGCCCGGCTGGCCTGGCACCAGGTGCATTCGGGCCCGGCGATGGAGGCGCTGCACGCGTGGTGCATCGAGCAGCTGGGCAGCGGCGCGGTGGAGGCCAACGGCACGCTGGGCGGTGCGATGCGCTACCTCGTGAACCACTTCGAGGCGCTGACACGGTTCCTGCGCGCGCCCGGCGCCCCGGTCGACAACAACGTCGTGGAGCGGCTGATCAAGCTGGTGGTGCGAGGGCGCAAGAACTTTAGCTTCTATCGAAGCGAGGTGGGGGCAGGAGTATCGGACGTGATCACGTCGGTGCTGGCGACGTGCCACGAGAACCAGGTGAACGGCTTCGACTACCTGGTGGCGGTGCAGAGGCACGCGGTGGCGGTGCGAAGCGACCCGGAGCGGTGGTTGCCGTGGAACTACGAGGTGGCGATGGCCGAGATCGAAGCCACGACGGACGACGAGCGCGCGGCGGCAGCGGCATAGACGACGCGTCACGTCACGCACCTTCCCCGGAAGCTCACGCTGAGCGTGCTGGTCGAGGCGATCGAGGAGGAGTACGCCCCGGAGATCGAGGGCCATCGACGGCGTCAGGATCGGATACGAGACCGGCTGCGGGATCCGCAGGCACCGTGGCGGCAGCGGTGCGCACCGGAGCCGCAGCTGAGCCTGGACCTGGGCGAGGACGAGGCACTGTTCTGACGCGGCGCCCGTATGCGGTCACCGAGGCGTGGCCGTTCCTCCATCAGATACCGTGATCGGCAGGCCATCAAAGAGCGTGGACACACTCACCCGCGCGTTGATGGGCATCAAAGGCCGCAACTACCGGCTACGGGGTCTCGATCGGGCGCCGGGCGATCGAGACCCTGGCCGGTGCTGAGTTCGACCACCCTCGGCGACGCCCGGTTGACGAATGCGTGGAGATGATTGTCGCTCCAGCGCGGCAAACCACCGTTCCCCGGCAGCGCGATACAGGAATGGTCGTCATTCCGCGGCAGGTGTTGAACGAGAGCCTTCGAAAGTTTTGACCGTGCTGATGACCAGAGCCCGTTCGCGCTGGTCTATGGCGTCGCCCTGTAGATGTGCTTTTGATTTTATGCGAATTGTCCGAGCGCTGCCACTTCTCAGCGGCATTCGAACAACCCATAGCTGGCCGAGTCCCAGCGGTGGTGAACGAATGGTCTTGAATTCTCCATCAATGGTGATCTCGTTGTCGAGAAAGCAGGCTGCGAAATCAGGGTTCCAAATGCTCATCTCGATCCCTTCGCTGGGATCGTCGATCTGAAGCTTCAAGCTCACATGAGCACCAGCCCAGTTGTCTGGGTGAAGCGTTCCATCTACCACATCAAAAGAAACGTCATTGTTCATCTCAAGACACCATGTCGCCTGCATGAAGAACTTTTTTTCTGAAATTATTCACAGATCCCACTTCCTGCATGAAATCCATGCCTTGCTGGGCAACCGTGCTCCAGTGCGTGTCATCGGTCAGCATTTCCACGCAGATTCGGGCGAAGTTCTCTGCATCCGAAGTGACAGTCGTGCCGAGGGCAGGGCATCGATCCTCGTCGATGCCGAGCTGTTCGGCTAGAAGGTCTGTCATGACCACCGGCATGCCCAGGGACTGCATCTTCATGACCTTGTGAGGTATCCCTCCCGCGAAGCGTGTTGGTGCGATGGACAACCGGTGTGTTCGGGCGAACGAATCGAGATCGTCTATGGCGCCGTGAAACACGACGTCGTCGACCTGGAGACATTCAGGAGGGTGGAGTCCCGGCGCCCACGGTCCCGTGATGTTGAAACGAACGTGAGGTAGCTTCGCTTTTATGAGCGGCCAAATGTCTTCGCCAAACCAGAGCAGGCTATCGTAATTCGGGGTTTCCATCCCGTACACCGCTCCCGAGAAAATGATGTCGCAACGATCACCAGGTACGAGGTCGACGACCTTCTCGACTTCGACACCGTGACCGATCACGATGGCTTTCTCTCTGGCACTTTCGGGCAACGCCTCGAGATCCAGGTTGTTGACCACTACCAGGCTATCGACGTTGTCCAGTGGTCCTAGCTCACGACTGATCTCTTCATGCAGGCTCCGCTCGGGTACTTTGGCGAAACGCAGCATGGCGTTCACGCGCAGGCTGGCCAGGGCTTCGGTGTCGAAAACAACACGAGCGTCCGGGTTCTGGATCTTCAGAATCTTTGCCAGACGGCGACCGTAGTCGAAATTATGAGTTCGCCCGACCCAAAGAATGTCGATGTCGGAGCCTTCTTCTTGGACAAGTTGTTCGATGGGTTCAATGTCAGGGCCGGTACGGATGTCGATATCCTCGAGGCCTAGATATTCGAGATCACTGCGCCCACCCCCGTGAAGGTCCCAGATAGTGACTCTCATGCCTGCAGCCCGAAAGGTATCCACCACGTCCTTGTAGCGTGGGAAGCCGGACCCGAATCGTGGATCGGGAAGCTTGTCGTCGACAAAGAAGACGCGATCTCCGGGTCGGCTGAGACGAAACGCATGCGCGAGCGTGTCGCCCGCCTTGATTTTCTTGACCGGACGCAGCGCGTCTGCATGCTTGTCCGCGAAACGCTTTTGATTGCGCTTCATTATTGCCGAAGAGGCAGAAGCCGGTCGCCCCTTGCTATAGCTGGCGAATTCGAAGTGATAGCAGACGAGGTTGGGGTCGTAGACTACTCGGTAACCATTTTCTCGAAGACGAAAACAGAGGTCTGTTTCCTCGTAGTAACCAGGCGCGAATCCTTCGTCGAAGTTGCCTACAGCCGCAATGGCCGAAGCTCTTACGAAGAGCAGGCATCCGGACGCGTACTCTATGTCGCGTACTCTGGTGATATTCTGATGGAAGGGGACTGCCTCGCGCATGAAACCCTGTCCTGAACCATCGCTGAGGACGAAGGAACCGCCTTCTTGAAGGCGGCCGTCCATCTGCAGAATTCGTCCACCGACTGCGCCGATGCTATCGTCACTGTCGAAACGATCTTTCGCGAATCGAAGAATGTCGAAATCGTACTCCACGTCGTTGTTGGAGAAAACAATGGTTTCGCCGGTGGCGGCCTCGATGCCAAGATTGCAGGCGCCGAGATACCCCACTGGTTCCGACGTGCGGACGATCTTGATGTTCAGGAAGTACTTTTCTAGACTTGCCGTCTGATCCGAGGACCCGTTGTCGACGACAATTATCTCCATCGACAGGTCTTTCTCGGAGGCGCGCTGAATGACATAGAGCTGGCGCAGGAAATGCGCTGTCATCGCGAAATTATTGTACACCGGAACAATCAGCGAGAAATCTGGATTCTCCGGCTGCATGAAGGTCTTGCATTCTTGCGTGCGGGTGAGGTGAGCGCTGACTTCGGTGCGTCGCTGATACGCCAGCTTGGCCTGGTCTTTGATCAGCGGTATCTGGAAGACAGGAGAGGAGCAGCGAAGCTTTCTTTTTATTCCGAATGCAAAGAAATGCTCGGAAGCACTCAGAAGTCCCGCTTGCTGGACCTCGCGTTCGACTTCAGGATTTATCCTCGTGTAGGCATCTATGTTGAAAGCGTCGTTGAAGGCGCGATTTTCCTTGATTCCGTATATGAGGAAATGCTCCATCGGGCTGGATATGTATCCCGATCGTATTCCTTCGAGCACATCCGGGTATTTCTCGAGATAGTATTCGGAGTCGAAATCCGGACAAGAGGTATACCCCTTGAAGAGGCCGACCGAGAGAAAGTGATAACAGGCGTTGGCCACGCCGCATTCGCGGGCCATCTGTGATTCGCTCAGGTGATAGTTCGATGTATAGAAATCGAAATCCATGAAAGGGAACTCTTCAGCGCCCGCGCGGACATTGCCATGGCACTGCAGAAGGAAATCTTCAAGATACTGGCGGGAGGTGACAGCCCCGCCGCCCAGCTTGTGATTGAAGAAAGGGGATACCCTCGCGTCTTTCGTCATTCCTTTCAAGAACGCAACGTACCCGGATATCAGGTTTCCTCGTTCTATGACTTCCCGGAAGCTGCTGAAATTGTTACGAAACCATTCCTCGGAGAAAAAGGGGTTCGGCTGGAATACAGTGGAGCCACCATTCTTGACATAATGGCGCCTTGGGTCGTTCTCGTCTCCACCTGGCATCCAGCTGCTGCGGCTTTCGTAGAATCGCGTATCGAAGTAGGCCGAGGGGCTGAGAAGATCGGTTGCACCCTTTTCACGGAAGTGCGTCTCCAGGCTATCGTATTCCTCCACCGAGACGGAGATCGCAGCTTCAGGGTAGCGTGCCGAATACCAATCTACGTTTACTTTGAATTCAGATAGCACGTCTGGAGCCTTTTTTTTTCCCTTGAAGAGAACCCGATCGGCCAAGATGTGGCCGGGGAGATGCGAGCAGATGCGAGGGTGCGCCGACAGCGCTTTCCGCTGCTTCTGCAGCGTTTCTCGCGTGCACCTTCCAGGCCATGATCCGGGTGCGACGGGGCAGGAGGGGCTCCGGTCCGCCCGAACGGACCCGTCTCGACGATGGAGCTCTCCGGAGCCATCGGCGGCGCTCGACACTGACCGACGTGCGCGAACCTCCAGGAGGTCAGCTGCCCGTCGAAATCAGCCCCACCCGTCGTCCCGGAATGCCAACTCGCGCTGCGCCGCCGCGGTCCGCGACATCGGGGGTCTTTCCGCACGTTAGTCCAGCGCGACGAGACGTTCTCGTAGGCGGGTTCAGGTCGCTTGCAGTTCGTTTAAGTGCACCGCAGGCGTGCGGCAGCCGTGCGAGCTGTGCGCCCGCTGTTCCTCGTGCCGGTGTCGTTGATCTTGCCCAGCTCTGACGGACAGCTCGTTGGCGATATCATTCGCTATCGAGGTGACCCATGGCAAGCACGAAGAGAACGGCGCGCGCGACCACCCCGGCAACGCCGGCTGCACGATCGCGCAGGAGCTACTCCCCAGCCTTCCGCAATGAGGCGCTCAAGCTCGCCGAGCTGCGCGGCGTCAGCGGCGCTGCGCGCGAGCTCGACGTCGACAAGGGCCTGATCTACAACTGGCGTCGGGTCCACCGGGTGGACCGGGCACAGAGCGAGACCGAGCGAGTCCAGGCGGCCGAGATCGCCCGGCTCAAGCGCGAGCTGGCCGAGCGCGAGGAGGAGCTCGAAACCGCCTCGATCGCCAGGCAGTACCCGGTCGCCTCGTCCTCGATCGTCAGGTATCGGAAGCGGTGCCCATCGCCGAAGCTGTCGTGCACGAAGTCCCCCGCTCGGACATCGCCTCGGTGTGTCGCGGTGCGCTCAAGCCGAGCGCCGATGACGATCTCGCGCCTTCGGCGCGGAGGCAGCAGCGACGGCCCACCGGTCTGCCTGAGGTGGGGGTGTCGACCTCGCCTGGCACGGCCACGATCTGCCCTTCGGTATGGCGCTTGTTCTTCGTCGGGATCTCTCCCGAGACGGGGAGAACCCTTGCCGCCTTGATCCTGGGAGGCCGATTCCAAGTGTCTGGACCCCCGGCGCACGGACCGTGCGCCGCTGGCGAGACGAATCGGTGCGTGGAAGACTCAGCGCAACGAGAACGCCGAGCCGGTGCACTGGTGATTCATGGCCGAGAAGATACGGGCAGGGCCGGCTCGGCTCTACCCCACATTATCTCGAAGACCGATCGCCGGAGCGGAACGGCGCATGGAAAGCGGCTAGACGGTGTACCAGACTGCCGACGCTTCTTTCGAGGCCCTCGTCGGGGCGAATGTAGGATGCAGTCCTGCCGGACCTATTCTTGGTTATCGAGAAAGCTCCGCAGCTGCTCCGAGCGCGTCGGGTGCCGGAGCTTTCTCAGCGCCTTCGCCTCGATCTGGCGAAT
>JAULKR010165011.1:0-24790 GCA_032356305.1 Prasiola linearis
GAGCGCGCCGTCGGGACGGGCGAACTGGGTGTGGCGCTTGGGCGGGATCTGGCCGCGCTGGACGTAGAAGCTCATGGAATTGGGGGTTGGGGTTGTGGGCTCAGGGGCCCGGGAGGGGACGCGTGCCCCGATCCCGAACCCCCGATGCCGAACACCAGCAGGAACAAGGCCGCCTTAAGGCATAGCCCTGTCACCAGTGCCGTTTTGGACAGGGTGATTAGCAGCAGAACATACACCCACAATCCGATGAACCCCGCGACAACGGAATAGAAGCCGGTCAATGTGGTGATGCGGTCGAGGGTTTCCAGTGTCATGCGGCGTCTGCCTTGGCCTTCGCCGCATCTTTCTTGCCCTCGAGATTGGCTAAATAGTCAATGCGCGCCTGAACTTCCGGGGGGATTTTTCCTTGCTCTGCCATATACTCGAGGTGTCCTGGGAGGGCGCATAATATGGCGCGGTCGGTGACAAGTTCTGCTAGGTCCCGCAAGATTGAGGCGGCGGTAAAGAACGCGCCGTCTTCCATATAAATTACGGCGAGGTCTGCCTTTGATTTCACTTTTCCTGCGAGGTTCATAGTGTCACCCCTGCTTCGGTCAGCGCTTCAATCATTTTGTCTTTTGTTTTCGCGGCGAGTTCAGCTGTGTTGCTGCTTTCGATTGCAAGTTTCCGGACAAAGGTCAGCATGTTGTCAACGGCCTGTTCGTAGGTCATGTCCGTCATTATGGTCATAATCCCCGCGCCCTCGGCAACGAGAAATGCGGCAGCATTGACGGGGCCATTCGTCGTAACCATCAACGTAGTATCGAGGTCAACCTTTTGCGCGAGTTGGCTAATGCGCTTTGATACGCCCTTCACATCGGCGACAAACTTGTTGACGAGGTCACCGACCATTTCGTTGGTCTTGTGTCCAGAGGAATTTAATTCAAGGGATGCGAGGGCCATACAGGGGATCTCCGGCGGGAAGGGTGGGAAAAGCCGGACGGCCGCCTTTCCCAAAGCCAGACCGTCCGGAAGTTTCCGGTCATTCCATTTGGGAGGGCAGACCGGGCCTCCAGGGCGGGAAGCGCCGGAAACAGGTCTGGGGATAAATGCAAAATGTAATAATTGTCAATACAAAATCGACTTATTGTCATTACGTTTCACGTGAAACATATGATTTCTAAGTAAATTTATCGGTTGAGTGTAGCGCTATTTGCGGTTTTGGCGCAGACTATCTGTGACGACGCCCATGATTTTGACATGGTTCGGGTCGTGATAAATGGGTTTCGTCAGGGTCTGCGACAGGGGCGCGGCTAATAAGAATGGCGCTTGGTATATCCGGAACAGAGTTTCGGCGGTGCCTTGGATAAACTGCTGTATGCAGACGGTGTCCCCGGGTTGCGCAGTGATGCCGCTGTCGACAATGACGATGTCGCCTTTGCAGTAGCCTTGTCCCGCGATATCGCCGTTTCCCAGCACCCATGCACTGCGATTTGGGTCGTCCTGCAGTAAATAATGCACCACATCGACACTGTTCTTGCCTGCCAAGTCCTGTTCCACGGCGTGCTTGTACGGCATTGCAGGGGTATTTCGCGGTGCGTGAGTAAACTCTTCGCTGTCCTCGTTCAGAAGATCGGCCGGTAGGATATCAACAGGGCGCACCCCAAACGCCGCCGCGAATGTCCGCATGTGGTCGGTTGTCAGCTTCCGCATACCCCGTTCAAGCAATCCAATAGACGCCGGATCAATCCCCGTCATTTCTGAGAGGGTTTCCTGTGTCCACTTCCGCGATTTGCGGTGTTCCCTGATACGGTTTTCAGCCATGGGACGGGTTTTAATTGGGGCGTGCATATATGTCCCTACCGTAAACATCATAAAAAAAACAGACAAAATGTAATTATTTATCTTGCAAAATATAACGAACAGGTTTCTGTACGGAACCGTCAACTGATGAGGACGGTATGAAACGCAAGCTAAAATGGCGAAACGCCGATACATTTACGATGCCCAACCCGCTGGCCAGCATGGGCGATGCGAGAGGTTACGACCGTGATACACTCGCCGTCGATTTAGGGGTGGGAAGTTCGTCGGCCATCCGGTTCAACCTCGCCCCGCTTGATCATCCGGATTACCGCGTCCCGCGTCCCGCATTGATGCAAGCCATCTTTGAATGGTCCGACGGTATCCTGACCCCTGACCATTTTTACCCCGTTAAGTTATGGCGCGATGTCGTGGCGGAACGGGCCATGTCGGAAGGGGAGGGCGACACCAAAGCCCGTGCCCGCGGCGACATCGAGGCGCTGTCATGAGTGGTCCTAACGCATATCCGTTGGCGTGGCCGCAAGGCCGCGCACGACAAGGGTCGCGTAAGGCGTCGAGCACTTTCCGCACTCAGCTGCCGGGCGCTCTGAAGAATGTCCGCGACAGTCTTTCTCGCTTTGCGCAAGACAGCGGCAAAGCAATTTCGGGCATCGTTATTTCGAGCAATGTTACCTTGGGAATAAACCGTCCTGATGACGGCGGCGTGGCTGTATACTTTCAATGGGATGGCCAATCCGTTGCCATTGCAGTTGACCGATACGCCAAAGTCGAATGCAATTTGCAGGCTATTCATCACATCCTAGAGGCACGCCGTACAGAGTTACGTCATGGCGGCCTAGAGATTGTTCGGGCGGCCTTCACGGGTTTCAAGGCTTTGCCTGCCCCTCGTAGTGATCGTGATTGGTGGAGTGTTCTAGAAATTTCTCGAGACGCAGATGCTTCAGGCATTCGCGCGGCGGCAAAACGGCTCGCAAAAATTCATCATCCCGATGTTGGTGGCAATGCCTCACGGATGGCGCAGATAAATCAGGCGCGGGATATTGCACTCTCCGAATTGGGGGCGTCATGATCCCCGCGTGTCCACAGTGCCGGACGTCGCGTGAGGTCTTTATCAAGGGCAACAGCTTTCAGTGTGAGCGCTGCAAGTGTGCGGTGTTTGTAAGGCTTGGGTACTCCCCCTCACCATGCGTCCGCGCGAACGGCTTCGCCGCAGACCCGTTGCGGGTCGCCCGGACGAACAAAATTTCCGGCGGGTCCTTCCCTGAGTGCGCCCCAGAGCAGGCATTTGACGGCCGGGATGCGGCAATCGCCGTAGGGGGTGTCCGTCGGAATGTCATAAATCCGCCCCCGCAATCCCGGCCTGCTCTACCCTTGTCGAAGTTCCCCGTAAGGGGGCCCACGCGGCCGAAGGCCGACAGGGTACTTCGACGCCCACCCGTTTAAATACCAACCTCTTAAAGGAGAGCCTTGTGATAAAAGAAAACGATACTCACTATTTTTTTAATGGGGTGCTGCACCTAAATGCCAAGGACTGCACGATGCGCCTTACGCGACGCGAAGTTAATGTCTCTGCCGGGACGCGCAGTTGTTCGATATCTGTCGCCGTGCCTAAATCTGCATTTGAAGAACCTATGCTTCAAATAGAAGTTGAATTTGATGATAAAATTGGCTCCCCGAATTTAAGCCAAGCCCTGCAGGCCGATGTAAAGCGGGCGTTGAATGACCTTCCAGTCGTTGTCAGTGTCACTGACCGTCCGGCCGCTGACGAATAGTGCCCTGCACCTCACCCCTTACAGGAGATTACCACATGAACACCGCATCCCTATCCCTGACCCGCAGTCCGCGCGTTATTATGGCGTCCCGGCCCAAGCATAGCCCGTCGCGTAAACTCTTGTTTGATATGTGGCAGGATCCGTCCCGCGCCGTTGACCAGGTGAGTTGGGCCTATCTGAACCTAGAACAATTCGGCGCTGTCAAAGATGGCAAGCTGACCCCGCAGGGGAAAGCGGCGGCGGATAAGCAGTTTGGTCCGTCCCCGCGACCCGCAACGGGTCTGCGGCAAAGCCGTTCGCGGGGACGCATGGTGCAATCAAGTGCAGATGGGGGAGAGTAAGATGGCGGATCCGAACAAAATTTTTGTCGGGGATTGTATCGACTGTAACGGCACGGGCCAATGCATCCATTGTGATGACGGCAATATTGGCGAGAACGGCGATTTTATCGAGTGTGATGTATGTAATGCATCGGGGTTCTGCATAGTTTGCGACGACACAATATGACGTCCGGCAATTTCAATTTACACGGTCACCTGCAGGGGGATCCGCCCGTGCGTCCGGAACCGCAGGATAACCCGTCCCTGACCACATGGGACGCGGTGCAATATCTGGCCAAGGGCGGGACGGTTCACCGCGCAGTCTTAAAGCGGCTGTCCCGTGCCGGGTATTGGCAGGGCAGCCTTAAAGATGGGTCATTGTCGGAGCGCGGCCGAAAGTTCGCGGCCAGCCTGGCGCGGGTTGAGACACAAAAGGCGCAGCGGCAATCCGAGAAGGATGCCCGCACCCGCGCCGCATTTGAGCGCACCAAGGGATATAAGGATTAGAATGACCCCCACCTTGTCGCATATGACGCAATCGCGTCTGTTGATGTTTGGGCAATCGGCGCGGCTGAACCCGGCGCAATCGGCCCCGGATATTGACCCCGCCCATGTGCCGTTATCGCGTCGCACGGCCGGCAGTTTCTGGGGTGTGCTGTTTTTGTTTGCCCGCGTCTGGGATGATTTGGACATGGATGAGCGCGCGATTGCGGCGGAGAGCATGGCCATATTGAGTGCGCGTCTGGATCCGCAATATGACGCCGCCACACAAAGAGCCTTATCATGAGCCAGCCCAAGCCCGTCCCGAATAGTCATTTGTTTTTTGCCGCGGGGTGCGCGGTCGATGCGGCCGGTCACCGGTTTTATCAATGCCTGCCGGGTGCGCCCGGCGCGGCCCTTAACCCGGCGCAGCACCTGACCATATATTTATTGGTTACAGCCTGCGGCATTACCGGTGCGCAGGCGGCGCGGGCCTTCGGCGTCGACGCCAGCCGTATCAGCCGGATTAACACGGCCGTCGTTAACCGCCGGGATGATGTCCCGATGTTTGATGACAGCCTGTCGGCCGCAGAGCGGTTGTGCATGGCCACATTCGGCACGGGTCCAAAGTAGCCCCCGCCCCGCGGGGCATTCAGGCAGGAATTATATGGCACAGTTTCAGAGATTTACACGCGAGCAGATTACCGAAGTCGAGATTGGTTTGCGCAATAATGCCTTTGCGCTTGCCGTTGACTTGTTCCCCAAAGGGTTCCGGTCGGGGCATCATTACTTTCCGCTGAACCACACCCGCGGCGACCGTCATCCGGGGTCGATGTATGTTCATATTTCCGGCGATAAGGCCGGCGGCTGGTGGGAAGCGGCGACCGATGAAAAGGGCAATGCCATGCAGTTGATTGCCTATGCCAAAGGCTGGGACCGGCGGCGCGATTTCCCCAAGACTATTCGCTGGGCGGCGGATTGGCTGGCGCTTGACCTGCCGGAACCCAAAAACGTCAGTGGTCCGCCCGCCGGAGCCGCGGCCGGAAAGCCCCTGTCGATTGCGGAGCGCGGTAAAATGGCCAAGGGTATATGGCTGCGCGGGGATGCGGAGTTAAAGGGCACGGTTGCGGATCAGTATTTTATAAGCCGGGGCATTGATTTGCGCCAGCTGGTCAAGCCGCCGCACGCGGTGCGATTTGATGCCGAGGGGCGGTATTACACGGCCCCCAAAACCTTTGAGACCATGCCGACATTATTGTCCCTGATGATCAATGATGATTTGAAACCCTTGGCCGTTCACCGGACATATCTGACGCCGGACGGGCAAAAATATGGCGGCGGGCGCAAGGATTTGTCGGCCAAGAAAATTATGGGCAGTTATAAAGGCGGGTTCGTGCCGCTGTCGCGCGGGGAAAACGGCGCGCGCTACGGCGAGGCCAAGCAAAACGGTCTGGCGGATACGCTGGCGATTACGGAAGGGCTTGAGGACGGCTTGTCCGCGGCCCTGATCCGTCCGGATTGGCGGGTGTGGATGGCCGGAACGCTGGGCAATATTGGCAATCTGGTGTGGCCGGAGATTGCGCCGGAATTGCACATTGTCGCGCAGAACGACACGCACCCGCAGGCCATTGCGGCGTTTAACAAATCGGTCAACGCCCTGGCGAAACAATCGGGCGGCCGGCCCATGTTCATTCACCGTCCGCCCGCGGGCATTAAAGATATCAATGACTGGCTGTCGGCCAGTTTGGGAGGGTAATATGCCAGACGAACCGCCAATCGGTTCCGGGCCGTTCGGGGACACCCCGGAGGATCCGGCGCGCCGCCAAACCGCCAATATGATTGCCGATGCCATGGGGCAGGGCGTTGCCGTGGCGGCCGCCATGGGCGCGCAGGATAATGACCCGGGCGAGGCCAATGCCGACGGTATTGGCCCGGGGGAATGGACCCCCAACCCGATGACAGGATTGCCGGAGGATTGTCCGGTTGTGCCGCTCGGATTTGAAGACGACACCTATTATATATTCACGGCGCGCGGGACCATGACCGCGTTTTCAGGCAAGGTCAGCGAGTTGCAGGTGGCCAGTTGGTTCGCCCCGCGCACGGCCTATATGTGCTGGATGGCGCCGCCGCCCAAAACCGCCGGCGGCAAAGACCGCAACCCCAAGAATTTTCAATATAAAGACATCGTTATGTGGATGATGAATGCCTGTGTCGCCAAGGGGACGTGGTCACCCCTGACGCGCATTCGGGGATCCGGCGGTTGGGTCAACGGTCTGGGGCATATCGTGTATAATTTCGGGGATGCGGTGTTGTCCGGTGACGACATGTCCCCGAACGGTGAGATTGACGGGATCTTATATCCCAAGCGCCGCCGTATGCCGCGCCCCGCGCCCCGCGCCGTGGCCCAAAGCCCGGGCGGCGGGCCGCACCATGCCATGCGCAATTTTGAAAGTTGGGTCTGGACCCGGGACGAAGCCCCGCGTCTCTTGCTGGGTCAAATCGGTCTGGCGTTTTTGGGCGGGGTCTGGCGCTGGCGGCCGCATATTTATGCGCGGGGCCGCAAAGGTAGCGGCAAGACATTGCTGCAAGAGACGGTGCGCCTGATTATGGGGCAAGCCATGTTCGGCACAGAGATTACCAGTGCGGCCGGGATTACCCAGGCGGTGGGATATGACTGTATTGCCGTCGGCGTTGACGAGGCGGAAGGCACCAAGAACCCCCATAAAATGAGCCAGATTATGGAACTGGCGCGGATTTCATCGTCCGGCGGGGTCAAGACACAAGGGACGCAGGACGGCAAGGGCACATCGTTCTCGCTGCATTCATGTTTTTTCATGACAGGGATTAGTTCACCACAAATGGAAAGCCAAGATATTGAGCGCTGGTGCGTTTTGAACATGCGCCATCATAAAGAACGCCATGTCGATATCCCGGACCCGGTGTCCGACGGGACCGTCCTGGCGGATTGGGGGCGGCAAATCCTGCGGCGTATGATTGACCATTACCCGCGCTTTCAGGAGGTGCATCAGATTTATAAAGCCGCGCTGTCAAAGCCTGAAGCCCAAGGCGGGGCGGGATTGGACAACCGGTTGGCGGACCAGCAATACGGGCACTTGATTGCGGCGCAGCATATCCTGCTGAGTGATCACGCCCCGACCCCGGCCGAGATTGAGTTTTGGGTTAGCCGGCTGCGCCGTGATGCGTCGCCGGAATATCAAAACGAAACCGATAACTGGCAGGACTGTCTGGATTATATGCTCGATAAGGCTCCGGATATGTGGCGCACCAAAAGCTGCCGCACGGTGCGGTCCGTCCTGCAGGCCTTGTTTGAAGATGATTTGTCCGATGCCGATTTCGATATGGATATGACGCCGCCGCCAAATTACGACGGTTACGGCGACAGCGGCGGGTCCACAATGGGATGGAAGCGCGCGCGGTCGCAGCTGAATGATTTGGGCATTACCCTGATTAACGGCCAAGAGGGCGGCATACGGCCGGCGAAATTGAAAGACTGCCAAATCCATGTGCCGTCCAAGCATCCCGGCCTGTTTGAATTGTTCCGCGGATCCAATTGGGACACCAAAACGGCCGGCAATACCGGCCCGTGGCACGGATTGCTCGAGCAAGCGCCGGACGATTTGATTGTGCCCAAGGTGAACGCCAAATTTGGCGGCAAGAGCCGGTACGGTCACAAGCTACACGTTGGCAAAATTATGGATTTTGATGGCCGTGATGACCGGAGGCCCGAGGCGTGACAGTTGTTGGATTTAGACAGTTATTTAAAGAGCGCACAAACCAAGATTGCGAATTGCAAATCCCTGAAGAGACGCTGCGTAATCGCCATGTTGTCTGTACTCGCTACGGGCACATGTGGGATTGGTTTCAAATCGCGCCCGTCCTGCATTATGTTTTGACGGGCTCAAATCGAGAATCGTGGCAAAAGCTTGCAACCTACGCGCGGACCAATACATCTGTGAAAGGCGCGCTTCAGGTTCTTGATATTCCCTGGCAATTGAGAGGTATATTCTCGCACAGGCAGGTCGTGGAAATCCCGCTTCACGGATTTTTGTGCCGGCAGAAAGATTTTGGTATTTCAGGTGAAATACAGGACCGCACCCGGATGAAGGTCGCGTATGTCATGGCTTTTTTTGGAAGCCGTGATGTTCGCAACCCGCGATTTGTAAAATGGTTGTTACCTCGTATAGCCCGGATCGAATTTGATACCGTCCCGCTGTTGGATTTATCTGATTATGCCCAATCTCGGCCGGATTGGCCAAAGAACTGGACAATGGCAGAGGCCGTAAGGGCCATGGTCGCTTGGGAAGCGGCACAGGCTAGCGAGAGTGTCGCCCATTTGAACCGCACATGGACAATTGCGCCGGGGGAACTGGACATTGCCGGGACATATGTCGCCGATGATGGGTACGAAATTGAATACCAAGCCCTGATGTCGGAATATGATTTGGGATTGGAAAGCCAAAAAATGCACCATTGCGTGCGGTCCTATTGGCGGTCTGTCCGCACCGGCGTGTCGGCGATTTATCATATTGAGACACCGGACGGGCCGTTTACGGTCGAGGTCGGCCGGGACCAGTGGAGCGACGCGGCATCCGGGCTTGGAGTGTTAGCCCAGGTGAAGGGCAAATATAATGCCCGAATGCCCCAAGAGATAGAGAACCGCCTGTTTGGGTGGATGGAATGTCTCACAGAGCGCTGGAAAGCCGCGCAGTCCGAAGCCGAGCCTGCGGAGGCCGCGGAATGAGCCTCTTGTCCTTCATCGCAGATTTGCCGCCCGGCTGTAAATTAACATTCGCGCAGGAAGCCAAGACCGGCCCGGGCAGTCATGTTGTCGTGTCGTTGCAGTTTGTTCTGTCGACGGACCCCGTCCCCTATTGCCCGGTGCTGTCCTATGAAACGCAGCTGACGTCCGCCGCCATAGGCGCAGCCTTAAAGCGCGCCCATCAAGAAATGACCTGCATCATAGACATGGGCGAAACAAAGTGGATGGCCAATCAGGTCGCAATAGCGGCCGCGAAAAATGGAGAGAGTGATGTCGGATGAATTTAGAATTAGAGCGGTTCGAAGAATTTTGCGGGCGCAGTATAAGGATCAGAGAGTTGCTGAAAAAATCACCAATGGCTTCGACTTGACCCGGAGGCAGCGCGCGGCGCGAGTGGCTGCCATTCGGAAAGTGGATGCCCAGATTACCGCCTCTCGAGGTAACGATACAAGAGGCGAGTGTCTGCCGGCAGGCAGACCCGGGACACAAAAATGACCGCCCCCCTCATCATAACCGGATCCTCCGACGCCCGCGACTGGCTGGCGCAGTTCCCCGGTATTCCGATTGAAACGCGGCAGATGGCGTCCCTTCTGATGCGCGGGGTTTTGGATTGGCGCGAGGCTGGCTTTATCCTGATCGCGTTTAGTCCTGCTCTGCGCGTTGGCGAGGCCGTGCGCTACGCCGCCGCGATAATGACGGCCGCGAATGCTTCGGTTTTGTTCAAGGGTACAGCCATGACCGTGCAGATCACGCCGCCGGACGGCGAGGCGGTCTTGGTCGCGAGCGGTGTTTGGGGGAAGCTGGATGCGGCTTTGGGGGATGGGTGACCGCATATTATAACGAGATTGACCCGCATGCCGCGCAATGGCTTCGCAATCTGATTGCGGCCGGCGTCATTGCGCCGGGGGTTGTTGATGAAAGGGATATTGCCGATGTTTGTCCAAATGAACTTGTTCGATACACGCAATGCCACTTCTTTGCCGGGATTGGTATCTGGTCCGGAGCGCTCCGGGCAGCGGGATGGCCGGACGACCGGCCCGTGTGGACAGGATCCTGTCCGTGCCAGCCTTTCAGCGCGGCAGGCAAAGGCGCAGGGTTTGCTGACGAGCGGCATGTCTGGCCATTCTGGTTTCATCTCCTCACGCAGTGCCGGCCTTCAATTGTGTTTGGCGAGCAAGTTGCGGGCCGTGACGGCCGGACGTGGCTCGATCTTGTATCATCTGACATGGAAAATGCAGACTACGCCTTTGGGGCGTCCAATCTGCCAGCTGCAGGCGTCGGTGCGCCGAATAAACGTGAAAGGCTCTATTGGGTCGCTCGGAGCATGGCAGACACCGCTCGCAGGGAACTCGAAAGGCGCGGGCCATCAAAAAAGGCAAGGCGGGTTCAATTTGCAGACGCAGGCGACATTGGCGAGGTGGTCAACGCCGACCGCCAAGGATGGAACCCGAGGCGGCAAGCCACCCAGGGATTGGGACACGGGCATTCCTCTCGATCAGATGGTAACTTTTGCAGCGTGGACAACGCCATCCGCATCGGACGGCGAGCGCGGCGGGACTATGACGCCGAATATGACGGGCAGCAGCCTGACGCAGCTGGTGCAAACAATAGACACCCATGGCCCGATGCGGTTAAAGGCTTCTGGTCAGGTGCTGACTGGCTGTACTGCACAGATGAGCGCTGGCGGCCTGTTGAGGAAGGGACATTCCCGATGGTTGATGGGGATACCGGCCGCGTGGGAGCGTTGCGAGCCTACGGAAACGGCCTCAACTTTGAGGCGGCAACAGCGTTTGTCCGCGCCGGAATGATGGCGCTGGATTAACCGCTCGTCGTGAACCGGTCCAGCGTTCGCGCGCGGGCGCGCAGATTTGTCACCGCTGCCGCGCAGCTATCGCGCAGGCGGATGGCCTCGGCTCCCCTCACCCCGTTTTGCAGGCGATTGTAATGAGCGCTGCGGGCTATTCCTAAGACTTTGCACAAGGCCGTTACGGTCGCGTCCGGGGCCAGGGCCTCGCAGACGGTTTTGTATTGCGCGGCAGTTATCTCTGCGGGTTTGGTTGTGGCTGTCATGGGATCTCTTTTGCGGGTTTGCTTTGCGATGTGTTCGGTTTAGGGTCTGCGTCCGGGTGGGTTGATGTGGTAATCTCCGGCCCGGGAGATCCGCGCGGCTTTGGCTGCGCGGATCCGTTTCGTTTTTAGACTATGGCCGCCGGGTCCAGATATATGGGCCAAGTTTTCCGTCCGGGCCACGAAATCTGTCGTGAATGTAGATGTGCGCCTGGCCTAGAAAGGTAACTTCTAGGCCGTTGGGTACGTCGCGGATTGGTTGGTCATCTGTAAATGCCCAAATCTTGCGCCGCAAAGCGTCGTCCCCCGCCGTAGTGCTGGGCACACGTTGCTTACGCATGAATGCGTCAAGTTTATCCAAAGGGAAAAGGTCTAGCATTAGAACAAGTCCTGTTGATTGCGGGCGGCGGTGTCGAACATGCCGCCGGGGTTTGTATTCTGCACGGCGGGGCGGCCAATGCGGCCCTGCAGGCGGGTTGTGAGGGTTTGCCGGTCGCGCTCGTCCTGGGTGATCGGTGCGACGCCGGGGACCAGGGATTGCGTGACGGTTTCGTGACCGATGTTGACGCGCTCGACGGCTGCGGCCCGTGGACACATTGCGCAGCGTGTGGTCCCTGTGTTGTGGCAGAATTTACAAATTATCTTTGTCATGTGGTAATCTCCGTTTGTGTTGATGTGGTAAATAATCACTACAAAAATGTTTCGATAATGTCAAACGGAAAAAGAAGTTTTTTTTGGGTGCTTGTGCTCCGGCCCTCCAATTTTTAGGAAAATAGGTAATTTTCAGGTTATTTTTGGTTTTAAGTGCCCGGTGTTGCATTTTAAGGCCAGCCGGTGTCCCGCACCCCTGATCTGTCAATCCTGTCTAAATGGCTAAAATTTGCGCGCTCGCTCCGCACCTCGCACTGCTGTCGCACCGTTTTCGCACCGATAAACCCCATGGCCCATGCGCCATAAGCCCTTGATATTCCGCACCTAATTGATTTTTAGATGGGTTTGAAAATTCTAGGGCGCGAGCGGTGCGAGGAATTCCTACCCACTGCCCTATAGAGAAAAACGCAAAACCCCGCGTAACGAGTGTCATATGTTACGCACCGCTACCTCTATAGAGATATATATGCAAATAATACATATATATCAATAAGTTAGGCGGTGCGGGAGCGGTGCGAGAGCGGTGCGAGTGGTGCGCGGTGTCGCACCGTTTTGCGGTATGCCGTGCAAATCGCGCAACTGGCGCAAGGGGGGGTGCGGTGCGCCTATAGTCGCGCCTGCGTTGCGGGATGGTCTGCATCGCGGGGGGAATTAAATACCCCGTTTCCGATGATAGGCAGGCAGAGGGTTGATTGGCGCAGGATTTGAACATTGAGAGCGATGCAGCGGACCATGACCTGTTTGCGGACGATCTGTCTCAAAAGGTCATGTCCGATGATCGGAAGCGCGAGCCGGTGCGGACGGTGGGACGGCCAGCTGGCGCGATAAACCGCAAGACCCTGCAGACTGCGCGCAAAATCATCACGATTACGGACCCTGTCGAGAACCTGGCTGCGGTTGCCCGGCTGCCAATTGCCGAGATTGCCAAGCGATTGAGCATGAAGATGGGCGATGCGGCCGAGTTCTGGCGCAAATGCAATAATGACCTGGCACCCTATGCGCATTCGAAGATGCCGACAGCGGTCAACCATACCGGGATACCGTCGACGCCTGTCAACATGTTCATGATGGCTCCGGAGCATCAAGCGGACGGCAGTGACGCGCTTGTCATAAACCCAATGAATTCAGGCACTTACGAGGACGCAGACACCAGCGTCACCGCGACTTCGTCACCGCACCCCGCTAAACCATTGGAAGAAAAGGGGAATTCCAGTGAGACGAACTGATTTAATATCAGATTGTTTGCGCCGCCTGATACAGCTGCTGCGCCTCGGTCTGGCACAGACCCCCCCGGGGGGTCGCGCGACCCATGCCCCGCTAGCGACCCGGCCGCTCCACCGTAGGGAGGGTTGTCAAACATCCCTTGAACTTTTGAACCAAATGCGTCGCTTGGAAAAAATCGTTAAACTCGAGATTATCGAAACAGGGGTCGGGGGTTGAGCGCGGCGGCGGGAACATTCGCGTTAGGTCCAGTTTCAACAGACTGGAAAAGCCCGGGCCCTTGCTCGACACGGTATTTGCACAGCAGATCGCCTGTCGTGTTCGCAATGGGCCCGATTGGGTCCGCTAAAACGTCGACTTCATTCATGAAGGGGTTGTGGAATGCAGCTCGACAGCCCCAGCATATACGCGGTGGATACCGACAACACAAGACCACAGTTGTTTGTGACACCTATAAAAATCTGCACAACAAGGCGCTGGTCACATTTGCGGGCATTATTCCCCGCGGCCACCCATCGGCCAGATGGCGCGGCGGTAAGGGCGAGGATGTCGAAGTTGAATTCCGGTTTACCGATCATAACCAAATAGAAACCCGGGCGATGTGGCATTTTATTGCGGTGGGCGATAACAGTATCGAGGCCACAACGGCCGGGCTGCTGACAACCGATGTATATTTGTACGAAGCGGACAAATTGCCGGAAGATGCCGTTGACGAATTTGTTAAACGTCTCGGGCGCTTCCCGGAAGTCAACACCATTGCCGAAGGGCAATATATCCAAACGCAGCTTTATGGGGACTTCAACGCCCCTAACGAAACCAACCCGCTCTATCGCCGGTTGGCCTTCGACCAAAAAGATACTGACGAATTTATAGTTTACCCATCCGGCCTTGATGCCAATGCCGAAAATTTGAACATCCTCAACCGCATCGCGCCGGATTATTACCGGAAACGCGCGGCCGCGATGAAGGACGATGCGATGATAAAGCGGATGATTGAAAACAAGGTCGGATATTCGCGAGACGGTAAGCCGGTCTATGGCGATTATTCTGATCCCATCCATACGGCACAAACAAAACTGATGCCGATGGGAGAGTTGCCGTTAATTTTGGGTGTTGATGGCGGCGGTGCTGCGTCTGCAGTTTTGTGCCAGCCGACATACTCAGGCGCATTGCACGTTCTTGACGAGATTGTGACGCCTAAGGGAGAATTTACGGATGCCGAAGCGTTCGGCGTTCGTTGCGCGCAATTTATTGCACTTAAATATCCCGGCTTTGCCGTCGTCGCCGCCGTTGACCCCGCCAACAAGGCCAGGTCCTCAACAAATAGCGATCAGTTATCCTGGATAAAGTTGTTTCAACGGGCATCAGGGATTGCCTGCTTCCCTGCAATGACGAACCGTCCGGGTGCTGTAACGGATGCCTCTCTCAATACGCGCATCGGTGCAGTCCGAACGTATCTAAAACGCATGACAAACGGTACGCCGGCCCTGCAGGTGAACAAGCATTGCATGACAGTCCGTGAAGGGTTCACGTCCGGATATATTATCCGCAAGGTCCGCCACCTTGGGCGTACAGAATACAAAGACGCCCCGGATAAGGGTTTTTATTCCCATACCCACGACGCGCTGCAGTACGCGGCGCTCATGGCTCTTAATTCCCAGAATATTCTGCAAGCGGCAATCGCCAGCTCTGCGAGCCGCAATGGATATTCCAACCAGAACTCCCGCCCCAAAATCGTTGTTAGAAACAATTAGGATTTCGTTATGAAAAAACCAGAAACCCCAGCCGCGCCTCCGCCAGCCCCTAGCGTTCTCGATGAGCAAAATCGAGCGCTGACCGAGGACGTTCGGCAAAAGCAACGCCGCCGCGGATATTCGTCCACCATTTTAACCAAAGGGATGCGGACCGGCGGATCCAGCGGACAGACCGGATCCAAGCAGCGCGTCACAGTATTGGGGCGGTCATGAAAACATCTGCGCCAAAATCTGCAGAGGACCGTTCGGAGACGCAAGACCTCATCAGCAAAGTGATGGGATTGTACGGTAAGGCTGATGCCAAGCGGTCTGAACACTTGAGTGATTGGGAGAAGTTGGCACGGTTCATTTCACCGAGTAGCTTTCCAAAAGATTGGCGAACCGGCGATGATCCCTTGTCTCATAAGCTGGTCGACACAACGGCCGTCTCCGCGAACCTGCGCCTCTCGAATATCCTGACGCAGTATATTTTCCCGTCACAATCGCCTTTTTTGTATCCGGTCCTTAATGGCCGCGACCCAAACTATGATGAACGGGTTTGGCTCGACCATGTCCAGGACGCGCTGCATCATTGGTATACGCATCGCTCGAAGTCCTTCCAGCGTTCAAAGCCCGAAATCATTAAAGAGATCTGTGCCTTTGGTACCGGCGCAAGTCATTGTTGGGCGCCGGCCTATGGGTTGCCGGAATACAAGGCGATTAGTATTTTTCATGCGCGGTTCCTGACCAATAAGAATGGCGACTTGAGCCATTTTTTCTACCGCACTGAAATGACGTCAATGGAAATCCAGGACGAGTTTGGGCGCGCACCGGAGAGTGACCAGCCAGATAAGAAATTCAAAGTGACGTATGCCTGCATCCCCGGGTCCAATCGGAATATGCGATATCGTGAAGTCGTCATCGCGCATGAAGACCAGATGATTTTAAAAGACGCTGGTCATGAAGACATGCCGTTTTACGCCCCGTCATTTGTTCGGCGTCCGGAAGACCATTATGGTACCGGCCCGGGCCATATGGCTTATCCGTTTGCGGAGTGGTTGAACCGTATTCAAGAAGCGAGTGCCGCGGGCGCAGAAAAGTCAGTGGATCCGCCCGTGTTCGATTTCACCGGCGGCGCATTCAAAAAGTTTGACCGCCGTGCAGGCGCTGTAAATTCCGGCGACTTCTCCGTACTTGGGTTCAACGATATTCGGGATGCTTTGCAAGCCTGGAACCCGACCGGTGATTTGAGGCCGGGTGTCGAGATGATCCGTGATGCCCGCAATTCAATCTGGTTGACCTTCTTTGTCGATTGGCTTGAGGGCACAGACCAGGGCGTCCGAACGGCAACAGAAGTGGCGGACCGCCGCAGTTTGCGTATTCAATCCATGGCGTCTTTGGTTTCCAATGTTGTTCCAGAATGGGTTGTTCCAATGAATGAGCGCACCTTCCGCTTGTTGATGAAGGCCGATTATTTCGACCCCATGCCCGAAAGCCTGCGCGATGCGGAATTAAGTTTTGAGTATCGCTCACCGCTGGCCTCGATGATGGACCAGGTGGAAAGCGACCAAATCCTTGCCTATCTGCAAAAGGTTGCCGTCATGGCCCAGATTGACGGAACTGTGATGGACAATGTTGATATGGACCGCGCGAATTTCCGTATCCATAAAAATGATGGCGTCCCTGCAGATATTTTGCGGGATCCGGAGGCGGTCGCCGAGCTCCGTCAGCAACGTCAACAGGCGGCGCAACAGCAAGCCGAACAGGAGGCCATGGCGGCCCAAGCCGCTGCATTGCGCGACGGGGCACAGGGCGCGGCGTCGTTGGCCGGGGCGCAATCTGATGGATAAATTAACGAAGCAATACAGGACAGTTTTTCTCGGCAGCGATGCCGGTAAAGCTGTGCTGGCTGATTTGATGGACCATGTCCAAATTACAAAGTTTGACCCGTCTCTCAAGAACGCCGCCCCGGAACAGCATGCCTATGCGGCCGGTGCGTCGACAGTCGTCAAACTTATTCTGGCGCGCATCGGCATCACACCTGAAATACTTTTAAACCCCACCCCTAAATCGTCTCAAGAAAGGGACTCATCATGACTGAAGAAACACAAGACATTGAAACGCCAGAAGCCGGAGCCGGCACAGATAGCCAAGGCGAGGATAATGCGCAGCCTTGGTATGGCGAGCTGAATGATGACCATAAAGGTTACATCGAGAAGAACGGCTACAAGGACATGGGCGCTCTTATTCAATCGGCCCAACATGCTGAAAAACTGCTGGGTATGAAGGACCGGACAGGTTTGATGGTTAAGCCAGTCGGCACCCGTGCTGATAATCCGGATGCTTGGAAGGAATTTGATGCAATGGCGGGTATTCCCGACGCTGCAAAAGATTATCCGGATGTGCCAAAGATTGAAGGTTTGGACCTGCAGGACGGCATTGGCGAAAAACTGAAAGATATTGCCAAAGCCGCAAATGTTCCCGGCGATAGTTTTCCCGCGTTTCTGGAAGGAGCCTTGGGCCTGCTAAAAGATAGCGGTATGGATTTGCAGGCCGGCGCGTCCGGAGAGTTAGAGAAAATGGGTGCAGCTTTGCAGAAGGAATGGGGCACTGATTATGATCAGAATGTTGCGTCGGCGCAGGGTGCTGTCCGTGCAATTATGGCTGAAGCCGGCCATGATGATTTTGTTGATTTCCTGAATGAAAGTAAGATTGGCGATGATCCCCGGTTCATTAAGGCCATGAATATTGCAGCACGCCGTATGGCTGAAGGCGGCGGTTTGCCCGGCGAAGGAAACAATCGGCAGGATGTTGGTAATACTGTTGCCGCCCTGGAAGAAAAGTATGCCCGGCACTCAAAAGACTACAAAGATGCGATTTATGACCGCGGTAACACAGAACATAGTTGGGCTGTAAAGCACCGCGAAGATCTCGCAAAACAAATCGAAGTGGCAAAAAAACGATAAAAATCATGCGCATCCCTTGACAGGGGTGCGCAACGCGCTTTATGCGCAAAATTGTACTTGTTCGGGTAGTCCATATTTTTTTGGGTCCGACAGGTGACGTGCTTCGCGGCTAACGAAAAAAAGCTGCGCGGTCGGGTCCGGAAGCTCCGGGGAGTCCACCCATAGTTGGAAACCCTTATACGGAGCAAACCCATGGCCACATTTGGCACACCTGCAGCTGACGATGGTTCAGCAAAATCTCTTAGCGCCCACCAAGTTCGCATTATTGCGGATAATATCAATTTTTATCGTGAGCGTTCCCGCAATCTTTCAAACTGTGTCGATGCTGTATTGAACTATAGCAAAAAAGGCACGGCCTTTACGTCGAATTCACAAGGCCGCGTGAAATTCAAGTCTATCGCAAAGGCCGATCGTTATACTGACCATGACACTGAACGCCTGAAAAAAGGCCAGCGTCAATCAAACTTCACCGAACACGAGCTGATTCTTGAGCGTTCGAGTTTTGAAGATTTTGAGGAAATGATTGAGCCGACCAACGGTTTGAACGTTGCCGCGGGCGAAGCCCACGGCGAATTCCAAGATAGTTTTATTCATCAAACGATGTTTGCGGATGCTTTGGAAGCCAATGACGACAATACGGACCCCGGTAATTTGAACCTTGGTCATAGTTTTACCGTCGTGCCGTTCCCAACGACACAGATTATTGGTGTCACCTATGACAAATATCATGACGGCAAAGCCGATGGCAAAACTGCCCCGACAGCTGCCGATCAGGGCTTGAACAAAAGCAAGTTGTTGGGTGGCCGCGAGTTACTGGCTCGTGCTCGCCGCAAGGGCAAGAAAGTCCTAACAGCTTCGGAGCTGGATATCATCAATCTTGCGACGTCACTCCAGTTGACGAATGTCGATTATGTTTCGCAAAAACTCTTGATGGAAATCGAGCGAGTAATGGCTAACGAAAGTGAGCTATTCCTGGGCCTGACCTTCAAGGTTTTGGATCCGGAAGTTCAAGTTGGTTACGGGACGAACGCGGCGGTTTGCGGCTTGCATATCGACAATGCCATTGAGTACCGCGAGAGCATTGTGAAAGCGATGCGTATCGAAGAGCTCCCAACCCGTCACTACAACTGGCAGCTTTATGAAAGCTTGCGCGCAGCGTGTTTGCGTAACGACGATCTGTCCGTTGCAAAAATCATGACGAACCAGACAGCAACGCCGGTTTAATTCCGCGTTCAAAAATTCGCCGCAGCTCGACAGCTTAGGCGAAGCCCCGGCCCGGCCAAATGGGGGAGACCCCTTTGGCCGGGTCACATTTTCTTAAACGGAGTGCTGGCATGACGACATCACAATTTTCACCCAAGCTCCGTATCCTGAATGTTGCCGCCAACCTGATTGGCGCGCATCCAATTGAAGACCCAGAGACGGCGCACACCGGTGCCGCACAAATCCTCGTCAGTCACTACCAGCAATCCGTTGATGAAATTTTGGAATTGCGTGACTGGCATTGTGCTGTGAAGCGCATCAAGCTTTTGCCAAGTGCCGCCATTGACAGAGAATTGCATGACGGCCGTTACGGTTATTTTCTACCTCAAGACTTCATTACATTTGCAGATATGAATGTATGCGACCCCAATAAATATATTGAAGCCGGCCACTTGTTCCTAAATACGTCTGCGGCCGTTAAATTGCGCTATGTGAGCCGGGACACAGAGGCATTGTGGACGCCCGCTCTGACCCGCCTGATAGGCATTCATCTTGCGATGTCCTGTTCATTCGCCCGGAAGGAAAGCGCGTCCGCCGCTCGAAACCTCCGCGACGATTATTTCACCCAGCTGCGTAAAGCGACGGCTTTAGAGGGCCGCCGTTCGTCACATCATATTCTGGAAGATGAGCGCGGGATTAGTGGGCAGGGTCGCCGCTGATGCCGATTGAATACCACAGACAAACCAGTTTTGCCGCCGGAGAGCTTGCCCCGAAATTACACGGCCGGTCGGATTGGGAAGGCTACACAATTGGCTCTGCCGCGCAGCCAAATTTTTTGAGCATGATCGAGGGCGGCGCAGAATTCCGGCCCGGGCTTTTCCGTCTGGGTGAAGCTATGGTTTCCCCCACGGGCGACCCGCTGGACCGTAGCCGACTAATTCCATTTCACCGAAGCGTTACTGAAGGTTTCATGCTCGAGCTCGCGCATCAGACCTTGCGCATTTGGTCTGTGACATCAGCGGCTTTAGTTAAAGATGATACGGATGCGGAGATTGTTTTAACGACACCTTGGCCAAAAACCGTGTTGGCGCGCCTGACTTATATCCGTCAAGGCGACATCATGATTATTTGCGACGGGACCCAGTCTATTGCCCCGCAAATCGTGCGCCGGGATAGTGCAACGTCCTGGTCCATTTCTGCCTTTGATTTTCGCAATGGACCTTTGTCCCGTGGTTCTTCCGATATTACAGCGAGCCTCTCCGGAACATCATTGTCCTTTAGTCAAGACGTGTTGAAAGATGAGAATGTCGGCTCGACCGTTCGGTTAATTGAAAACCCCTCATTGATCAGCACGACCAAATGGCAAGTCGATACGGCGGTCACCTCTGGCGAGTTGAGAGAGTTTAGCGGCCGGGTCTACCGGGCGGCCTCAACCGGCGACACCGGTACTGCACCGCCTATTCATGAAGAAGGCCGGCGGTCTGATGGCAATATCAATTGGATATTTGTTCATGACGGCGGAGTGTTTGTGACGATTGCGGCCGTTAATACGGCGAGATCTGCGACAGTCTCGGTTAACGCCGGCAACACCGCGCCTGCGGCGACGTCATCAACCCCCTATTGGTCTATATCCGCATTCAACGATTTTGATGGTTGGCCATCCAATGCCATGTTTCATCACGGCCGTATCTGGTTCACCGGCTCTGTCAGTGAACCCGATACGCTGCACGGATCTGTCGTGAATGATTATGACCCGTTTGGCGCGAATTTTAACTCAGGGTTGGCTTCCGGACAAACAACCGATGACGATGCCGTCACTGCGCCTTTAGCTAATGGCTCTGTCGACCCGATTGCTTGGTTGTTGTCGACGGACGGATTAGTCTCCGGCGGTGCTGGCGGCGTGCGCACTGTTCGCGGTCCCGGCCGGAGCGATGTTATTACCCCGGCCGGGAGTGTTGCGGTTCCTTTAGCCGGATATGGTGCAGATATCGGCCCGCGCGGCATTCGGATTGGCGACTATATTCTTTATTCAGGCATTGGCGGCCGCGTTCTGCGGGCCGTGCGTCTTGACGGCGAGGAAATTGAGGCCAGCCGTCACAGTAATCATTTGCTGTCCGGTCAAATCTATAGCCTTGATTGGGAAATCAGCACCAAAACCTTGTGGATTGTAACGGGAAGCGGCCGCCTGGTCGCATTCACCTATGAGCGTGAGCAAGGCGTCGAGGGCATGTGCCCCATTCAGTTTGCCGATAATGGCCTGGTCGAAACATTGGCGGTCGGCCGCCGGCCAGACGGTGTCGAAACCGTTTGGGCGATTGTCCGGTACCGCATTGGCGATCAAGTGTTTCGTGAAGTGAGCGTTTTAACCCGCCGTTGGTTTGAAGGCTTGCCTCTCGAGCAGGTCTGCTATTTAGACCGTGCCGGATATTTCGATGCTAACGCGCCAGTCGTAGATCCAAATCCGGATCCAGACCCCGACCCTAATCCCGACCCGGATCCAGACCCCGGCCCTGGTACCGGCACCCCGTCCACACCGCCGGACACGGTTGTTGGCGGGACAGGCTCGGGAGATGATGGCCCAAATTCCGGTAACGGATCCGGCGGCGGCAATTCTAATGGGTTCAGTGACGAATACCGATTGGAGCAATACTGATGGATAATACGTTTGCTATTCTTTCAGGATTAACGTGGCTTGAAGGCCGGACGGACGTCATGGTTTTTGGAGACGGCGCGCTGCAAGGTCCCTTTACTGTGACCGGCGGCGAAATTGCCCTAACCACACCCATTTGTTGCGGCTATGTGGGCGTTCCCTATTCCGGCGAAATCCGACAATTGCCTCATGACGGGGGATTGAATGGCCAGCAAGCCCGCAATGTCACCCGCAACCTTGAGCGTGTCTCTCTTGAATACACGGGATTTGGCCAAGATATCGCAGTGCTGTCCGATTATGACAATTTAGGCGACGGGTCCATTGGCGGTTCAATGCCATTGGTTAATCGAATTGTTCAGGACGGGCTCGGCGTTGCCGCCGCGCCCCGGTACCGGTTTCTTGATACGGAAATTACCGGAGAATGGTCCCAGCTTTCCCACATCCGCGTCCGTGCGCAGCCCGGTCTGCCTTTGCAGGTTCATGCCATAGAGAAGACGGTGCGCGCCAATGGTTAAATTCAGAGAATACCGTCTTGGCGATTACATCAATATGTCCCCTCAACAAAAACAGGGCGGCGTCCACGAGGCCAATCAAGTCCGCGCTATTCACAATAGCACAACGAAATGGACTGTAACGCTGGATGGTCGTCCCATTATCATAACCGGTTACACCAAATTAGAAAGTCACCGCGCCTTGGGCTGGGCCGTTGTTGATGCCGACATTCCGGTCCGCACTTGGATTGAAATCCTAAAGCAAGGCCGTCCGTTCCTTATGGCGGCCGCTGTCACATTTGCGCGGTTCGAGACATATGCCCGGGCCGACTGGCCGGGTGCGCGGCGGCTTCTCGCGCGCTTGGGATTTATTGAAGAAGGCATTTTGAAAAATCTAACTCCATTCGGGGACTGTGTGATTGCGAGGTATGATGGCTGATCCGTTAACAATGGCGGCGACTGCCGTAAAAGTTGTTGGAAGTACTATTGGGGCTGTCGGTAAATATCAAACCGCGCATTACAATGCGGCCCTTGCCGACCAAGCGGCCACCCAAGAACGTCAGTTCTCGAGCATCGAGGCGGAAAACCGCCAGCGTGAAGGTGAGAAAGCCGTTGGCTCTGCGATTGCCCAAGGCGGCGCGGCCGGTATTTCGCTGGGCGGTTCTGCATCGGATGTTATCGCCCAGATTGCTTCTGAAAATTATCAAGGGGCCCGCACGGCCGTATTTGATGGATTGCTGCGCGGCCGCGCCTTGAACACGCAGGCCAATAACGAACGGCGCGAAGGCCGGCAAGCCCTCACGGCGGCCGCATTCAAAGTTGGCGGCACTGTTTTGGCGGGCGCCAGCCAGTATAAATTCAACAAGGCCCGCAAGGCTGGTTCGAAATCAAGCTCGACCGGAAAGGGACCATAATGGCCATTCGCCTAGACCAGTTTCGTTATGATGCTGCGACCCGTTCCCCCCGTGCGGGCGTCGGCGTTCCCCGCGCCAATAATGGGGCCGCCCAGATTGGCAATGCTGTCCAAGAGCTTGGTGGTCAAATGGGGCAGCTGGCCAATCAAAATGCCGCCATGGAAGAACAGAACCGGCTGCGCCGTGAAGCGGAATTAAAACAACAAAAAAACGCGCAAGATGCCGTCATGGCCGCGCAGTATGTTTCTGAATTTCAAGTTGCTAATGCCGAGGATTTATCTGCAGCCGCGGATAGTTATGATGGCACGTCAGATTTGCGCGGCGGATATTCCGAACGGGTAAAAGCCAGGTCCGAAGCGTATATGGAAAAGGCCGGCGATAATCCGGAACTCCGCCAGATTTTAACCCGCCAATTTGCGCAACTCTCCGGACAAGAAGACATAGGCGCTATGGATGCGGAGCGCAAATTGCGGGCCGCCCATACTGCCAAAGAGTTGGGTTCAACTTTCGATACGATGGCGAATGCCGTTCTGTCTGGCAAGGCGGATGTTAACGTCACTCTAGATAACGTCAAACTCTTGGCGGCCGGGGTTCCTGAAGCCCAGCGCGCGCGGCTTATTGAGGCGGGCGAGGACGTCGTCATGGCCGCTTATGTCGACCATGAAATTGAGCAGGACCCTGCGGGATTTCGCGAGGTTCTTAATTCCGGAGAATTCGACACGGTCCTCAAGCCTTCCCGCAAGAGTGCTGCGTTAACAGCGATTGACCGTGAAATTGATGCCCGCGCCCGGGAGGCGAAAGCCCAAGCGGCGCGTGTGAAAGCCCAGCAGAAACAGGATGCCCAAATTGCCCGGCAGAATTTACGCTGGGATATGGAAGATCATTTGGCTTCTGTCGAAAGTAGCGGCGTAGGATTGGATGGATTTTCTGCTTCAAAAATACTGAAGGCGTATGGACCGACGGAAGGTGCCAGAAAGCTTAAGGCGTTTGAGGCCCAAGAAAATCAAGCCTTGGCTGTTTATGAACTGTCGGCCGGTATTGGGAATATGTCGTCTGCAGACCAGGCGGAGTTGTTAGGTCAACATAAGCCGACCCCCGGCGAAAGTGGATATTCCCAAAAAAATGGCGTTTACAATGTTTTAAAGGGCCGCATTGAACAAATCCGAAAGTTTCGGGATGAAGACCCGGTTGCCGCGGTAAGGCAAGACCCGGCTTTGGCCGCAAAGTATGACAGCGCTTTCGGCCAAGGTGCTGCAAAAACAACGCCTGAAACCGAAGAAGGCTATGTTGCGCGCATAACGGCCAACCGCCGGCAATATTTCCAAGCTGTGTTTGAACAGCAAACGGCCCTGGGTATCGACCCGGTCAATCAGCGGGCCATGGCTGCGGCGGATGCGGACATTTGGGTCAAGCGTATGACAGAGGGCGATGCCCTTTCACAGCGAGATAACGCGCAGGCTTTCACGGCCGCATTTGGGGAGTATGCCAAGTTTGCGCAGCGTGAACTTGTCGACGCGGGACTGCCGAAATCATATGCGGCATTGATTGATTTATCCGGACGGTCGCGAACGGGTGCCGGAGCCTTGGCTTCGGCCTTATCCGGTTCGGAGGATGTTGGAAAATTAATTGATAAAGATGACCGCGCAGAGTTTAGGGACCGCGCGGCGTCTGATCTTGAACCCTTGTTTAAAACCCTGTCGGATTACTCGGACGGTCCAAGCGTCATGGAAGGTCACAAAGAG
>JAULKR010165122.1:0-10898 GCA_032356305.1 Prasiola linearis
TTCAGCTTGTTGCATCCGGTCGGTCTTGAATTATAAGCTAATTGCTGAATTGTACTGCTGATTTTGGTGGCTTTATTTTGTGGTAGTTTCAGAAGTTTCTTAATTGCAGACTTATTAAACGTCAAAGTGTGCTCATTCATTAAGCTAACCTACTTCGCGCAGCTGCGCTAGCGCCTCTTATGGTCGCTACGCTCGTAGGGTCGGCTGGCGCCTCGTGTGGTCGCTACGCTTTTGGGATCGGCTAGCGCCTCTTGGGATCGCTACGCTCTTGGGGTCGGCTGGCGCCTCTTATGGTCGCTATGCTCTTAGGGGCTTTGCAGCGGTGCATTGCGGGTGGCTGTACTCGATGGCCACTCGTAAGTGCTAACCTTCGTGCTGATCGCCACGTCAGCCCCCCAGTACAGCCACCTTGCTTAGCCACCCCGTACAGCCCCCAGCACAGCCATCATGTACAGCCCAAAGAGCGTAGCGATCATAAGAGCGTAGCGATCATAAGAGCGCAGCGATCACAAGAGGCGCTAGCCGATCCCAAGAGCGCAGCGACCGCAAAAGGAGCTTCGCTCCTTTTCACCGCATCGCACTGAATTTGTTAATATTCCCCGGGTCCACCGCACTTAGCGTCTTGTACACTGCTTGCCGTTCGGAGACGGGGGCCTCGGCGTAAATTTCTAGCAGCTCCTGCGATTTGGCGGCAGAAAACGTGGGGATGAGCACACTGTTGGGGACGTCGTTGTGCACTTTTAGCAACTTGTCAATTGATGCAGTAATAATAGCGCGGCCCGCTACCGGACCGCCAAAATCATCGCTGCCCATTACGTCGAGGCCAAGGCGGTGGTAGTCATACAGCAACTCCCGATAAGGACGCGCTCGCGGATTGAGCAACTCCTGAAGTAGCCTGAAACGCGTGCCACGGCCATCCGCGTTGGTCCAGCCCGCATCGGCAGTCACCACGTTGTTAGGCAACGTGGTTAGTACCGCCTCAGCAAACCGGTAGTAGGTCTCACCAGCCAACGGCGCAAAAGAATCCTTGTCCATCCCAATGATGATGTACGCATGAAAGCTTAGCAGCGCCACCAAGGAGGTTGTGAAGTTGTTCCGGTTAAATTCTAGTGGCTGAAACTGCTCGTACTGAATCACCGCCCCATCATCGAGGTAGTTAATTATCGTCGACGTATAGTCCGACCCGTACACCGGTCGCGTCGACTGTACTAGTAACTGCACGGCAAACTCGGTTGGAGAGCGCTCGGAGCCTTGGCCCAGCGAAAACGTGAAGTTCACGCCAATGCGTTCGTACTCTTCGTACTCCTCCTCCGTAAAGCGGGTGTTGTTGAGGAAATCCCGCACCACCACTTCGAACTCCTCTATCACCTCCGGAGCGATAATGGTAAGCTGAGGCGCGTTGACAGTCACGTTGGCGCGCAGCTCCTGAGCGGCGGCGGGCTGCCAGGTGGCAGAGAGTGCACACAGAGCCATGGCGGCGCAGGAGGCGATGAGCGTTCGTATCATACAGCTTTCGCTAAAACAAGATCAACAGGAGTAAGGCCATACCAACGTGCCTTATGGGCCATCAGGTACGTGCGGGCAGTAGCAGCTCGGCGACGAGTGCAGCTACGACTTCGCCAACGGTTTCTTTGCTGCTGCGTGGATGTGGAACTTGACGGCCGTCGGGATACACAATCGTTACCGCGTTGTCGTCACCACCAAATGCTTTGGCCTCGGGTGTGTGCACGTTGAGCACAATGGCGTCGAGGTGTTTGCGCACTAGCTTATCGGTGGCGTGGGCGATGCCGTCAGAGGTTTCGAGAGCAAAACCAATGACACGTTGATCGCTGCGTTTGCTGGCACCCAGCGTGGCGGCGATGTCGGGCGTGCGCACCAAGTCCAGGCTAATACCAGCATCTGTTGGATCGCTACCCTTCTTGATCTTCTCGTCGGCGGCCTGGCTAGGCCTGTAGTCAGCTACAGCAGCAGCTAAAACTGCAGCGTCGCAGTTATCCCAAACTGCAAGACTCGCCGTGTGCATTTCGACGGCCGTTTGTACGTGGGTCACGTTTAGGCGAGGATGTGGGGCAGGTTTTGCGAAAGCGGGACCTATAATTAACTCCACCTCCGCACCCAAATTTACCAGCGCAGCTGCTATTGCGACCCCTGTTTTGCCGGAACTGCGGTTACCGATAAATCGGACAGGGTCGATTGGCTCGTGCGTTGGGCCAGCGGTCAGCAACACACGTTTGCCGGCAAGTGGCTGCTCCGATACTTGTGCAGGGACGGTGTTTTGAGCCAGCACAGCAGTGATTGCCGAGACGATGTCTTCCGGTTCGGCAAGGCGACCGGCACCGTTAAGTCCACTTGCTAATTCACCCTCACCCACGGGTATGATGTGGTTGCCGTAGCTCGCAAGGCGCGCTACGTTGGCCTGCGTGCTCGGATGCGCCCACATGTCCACGTCCATGGCCGGGGCCAGCAACACAGGGCACCGTGCGGAGAGGTACACCGCAGCGAGAATGGTATCGCAGAGTCCGTTGGCAAGGCGACCAATCGTGTTAGCCGTAGCGGGTGCAATCACATAAGCGTCGCCCCAGAGGCCAAGGGCCACGTGATCGTTCCACCCCTCCTCACTTGTCACGGAGGTAAGCACAGCGTGCTTCGACAGGGTAGAGAAGGTAAGTGGGGCCACAAACTTGGTCGCCGCTGGGGTCATCAACACCTTCACCTCGGCACCGGCGCGCACGAGCAACCTTACGAGCAACACCGATTTGTACGCGGCGATGCTGCCTGATACGCCCACCACCACGCGGCGGCCGCTGAGGGAATGGACGGGATTCAAAAGGGGCTACCGATTAAAAGTCGCCCATCTCCCGATCGGACTGGCGGTACTCGGCGTGGAGCTTGCCGTCGATAAACTCCTGCGTGGCAATGAGGGCCGGGTTGGGTAGGCGCTCGTAGCTACGAGAAATCTCGATTTGCTCCTTGTTCTCGACGATCTCCTCGATGGTTTCGCCAGTCTCCACAAACTCCGACAGCTTATCGGTCAACTCGTCTTTGATGTCGAGCTGAATGCGGTTGGAGCGGCGGCTGATAACAGCAAGCGCCTCGTAGATGTTGCCCGTCGTGGTAACGAGGGCCGACAAGTTGCGGGCCTCGGCGTTGGGGTTAAGGCCTGCGGCCTGAGTTTTAATATCTGACATAGGTCTCGTCGGTATCAAGGAGTTCGGCCACCCGCTCGCGCTCCTTGCGGAGTTCGTTTGCGTACTGGCCTTGAGGGTACTTCTTCAGGTAAAGGTCGATGGCTTCGGCGGAAGACTCGTAACGCTCCCGTCGCTTGGCGACAACGGAGTTATCTGCAAGCCGCACATCTGCGTCGGCAATTCGGTAGCGAATTTCTTCGGCACGGTCGGAGTCTGGATAGTCTTCCAACACGCGCTCAAAGGACTGCACGGCACTCTGGTACTGCGTCATGTCGTAGTAGAGCCGCGCCGCATCGAAGGCTTTGGTTTCCTGCTTCACGCGCAAGTCAGCGAGCAACGTGTTGATGTCGTTGAGCTTGTCGGTTTCGGGGTAGGTATTGATAAACTGCTCGAGCGCCACGATAGCCTTGTCGGTATACTGCTGGTCGAGCCTGTACTCAGGAGAGAGCTTTACGTAGCTCATCGCCTCCATGTACTCGGCGTCGATGCGATCGTCGGCTACAGGGTACGTCTCTGCGTAGTTCTTGAAGTAGTAGGAAGCAAGTATGTACTGCCTCGTGTTGTAGAAGGTCTGTGCGTACCGCAGGTATGCACCTTGCAGACGAGGATCGCCGCGCAGTGAGTTGGTGACCAGTTCGTAAAGCGTCTGGGCTTTTGCGTACTTGCCAGCTTCGAAATAAGTGTCCGCTGTCTTGAGAATCTTGTCGGGGTCGCCGGACACCCGCACCTTCTCAAACTCAGTTTTGCAGGCACCACTAGCCAGGGCAATGCACAACACGACAAGAAATTGGCAGAAGCGTTGACTCATAAAAGCGCGCAAAGGTACGTCGTGCAAAATCGGCACAGCTTGCCAACGACAGGCGAGCCCATAGTGATGCCTCATGAGCGTCATTATAGTCAGGCGACCTTCACCAATTCTCCCTTCCCTAACTCAACAATTGCTCAAACGGCCCGCACCGCCCCCGCCACGGCGTCCTTGCTGCTACCCACAAACACCTTGTCGCCAATCAGCATCACCGGCCGACTTAAAAACGTGTAGTGTTCGAGGATAAGTCGGCGGTAGTCAGCTTCGGTAAGCTCTTGCTCGTGAAGGCCGCGTTCGCGATAAAGGCGTGCCCGGCGGCTGAACAGTTTGGCGTACGAACCCGCTATTCCAGCTAGCTCGTCCACCTCAGCCTCCGTAAGCGGCTCAGACTTTATATCGCGAATGTTCCATTCACCGAGTGGTGACACCGCTGCAAGCACACGTTTGCACGTCGAACAGTCCGGTAGAAGGTAAATAGTAGGCATATGAACGCGAGTGTACGCCCGACAACTGCAACCTCCTAGCTGCGACGGTCCGTTTACCTTCCCGCACCCAATCACCAAAAGTGTTACGCTCTTGAACCTTATCATCCCCATGGCCGGTCGCGGCTCACGCCTTCGCCCACACACCCTTACCGTACCCAAGCCACTGGTACCCATCGCCGGCAAGCCCATCGTACAGCGCCTCGCCGAAGACCTTACCGCCTCGCTCAGCGAAACCGTGGAGCACATCGCGTTTGTGATTGGTGACTTCGGTGATGAGGTACCCGCCCAACTCATAAAAATAGCGGAGGGCCTAGGTGCCACCGGGCACGTGTTTACGCAAGACCAGCCCCTGGGCACCGCACACGCCATTCTGTGCGCGCAAGAGGTACTCGAAGGGCCCACGATGCTGGCGTTTGCAGATACGCTGTTTGATGCAGACTTTAACTTTAGCGTCAACGACAACGACGGCATCATCTGGGCGCAGCGCGTCGAGGACCCGAGTGCGTTTGGTGTGCTAAAGCTCGACGACGACGGCTTTATCACCGACTTCGTAGAGAAGCCTACGGAGTTTGTGAGCGACCTCGCCATCGTGGGTATCTATTACGTGCGTGACGGCGCCAAGCTGAAGGCCGAGCTGCAGTACCTCATCGACAACGACATCAAGGACAAGGGCGAATACCAACTCACCAATGCACTCGAAGCGCTGAAAGCCAAAGGCGTGAAGTTCCGCCCCGGTGAGGTGAAGGAGTGGCTCGACTGTGGCAACAAGGGCGCTGTGGTACATACCCACCAGCGCATACTCGCCATGAAAGCTGACACTGAGCAGCTGCGCAGCGATACGGCAAGCGTGGAAGACAGCGTTATCCTGGAGCCATGTTTTCTCGGTGCCGGCGCACGAATCGTTAACTCTGTGGTCGGTCCGTACGTAAGCGTAGGTGCCGGCTCGGTAGTTGAGGGAAGTGTGGTGCGCAACAGTATCGTGCAAGACGATACCACCGTGACGGGCGCCAACATCGCTGATTCTATGATTGGCAACAAAGCCACCTACACCGGTGAAGCCGCCGAAGTATCGGTGGGAGATTATTCTGAAGTACGCCAATGACCCAAGCCCGCCTCCCCCACTTCCTCCTGGTCTTCGCGTTGGTCTGTTGTTTTGGCGAAAGCCGCCTCATCGCCCAGCAAGATGTGCCCCAAGTAGCCGAGGAAGTGGTGGCGGCGGAGGCGATGCTCATTGATGCCAGCGGCCTGGCCAACCAAGGCGACCGGGCAGGTGCAATCGCCCTCTACGAGGAGTTGCTCGCCAAAGACCCAAGCAATTCGGCTGCAGCGTACTCCGCCGCGCGACTTTACCAGGCCGATGAGCAGCCAGAAAAAGCCCTTCAGCTAATGCTGCAGGGCCACCGCCAAGACGGTGACAACGAGTACATCACCGAAGCGCTGGCCGCCATGCTCCTCGAAGCGGGGCGCCATGTGGAGGCGGCGCAGGCGTTTGCACAGCTGTTCGCTGCGCAGCCCGCGCGTGAAGAATTCTTGGTTTCGCAGGCGCGTGCACTCTCACAGGCCGGCAAGCCCCGCGACGGCCTTCGGGCAATAGAAAAGTACCTTTCGGGGGGTGGACGGCTGAGCCCTATTGTGGGCCAGCAGCGCTTTACGCTCGCTGTGAGCATGAACGACGCAGCCGCGGCAGTGCGGGCGCTCGAAGAACTCATGGCCGCGTACCCACGAAACGCGGATTACCACCAGGAACTCGCGCAGTTTTATCGACGCACCGGCGACGAGGCGGCAGCGCAGAGTGTGTGGCGGGGGATGGCAGAACGGTTTCCAGCCGATAGTCGCGCGGCCCTTGGACTTGCCGGGCAGAGCAAGCTTACTGGTGAAGAAGAAGCGTTTTTAACTAATCTGCAGCCGGTGTTTGAAGACCCAAGTTTGGGCATCGACGCCAAGATTATGCAGCTGATGCCCGTAGTGCAGGAGGTGGCCGCGCGCAGCGATACCGTACTAGCCAACCGCGCTCTTCCCCTAGCCCGCGCCCTGGTAGAAACACACCCCGACGAAGCCAAGGCGCATGCCATTTATGGTGATCTGTTGCTGCAAGCTCACCGAAACGACGAGGCTGTCGAAGAGTACCGCGCTACTCTCGAGCTTGACCCGGGCGTGTTTCTCGTGTGGGAGCAGCTCCTGCTGTCGCTGGGTGAGGCCGGTCGCTACGAGGAGCTACTTAAGGCTTCTGATGATGCGCTGATGCTCTTTCCGAATCAAGCGCGACTCTACTACTACAACGGTAGAGCACTCGAGCGTACGGGCAACCTTACCGCTGCCGAAAGCACACTCACCGAAGGCATCTTCTTTGCCCTCGACGACCAGGTGCTGCTGTTTGATTTACACACTGCCCTAGCTAGGGTGCGCCAGCGCGAAGCCCGTCATACCGAAGCGCTAGAGTCGGCCATCGTCGCGCTCGCCATTCGGCCGACTTACGGTCCGGCGCTGGCGCTCAAAGCGGAGGTGCTAATGCGGAGCGGTGACGCTTTGGGTGAGGCACAGGAAATCCTTGCGCAGGCTGTCGGTGAAGACGCCCAACATCCGTATGTGCTCACGGTAGAAGCCTACGCGCAGTTGCTAGCCAACGACCCGAAGGCAGCCGCCCAAACCATCACCGCAGCGCTCAAGTACGGTGCCGCCAGCTGGCCTATAGCCCAGGAGGTAGCGGGAGATATTGCCTACGTGAATGGCGATGCCGCTGGTGCCATGCAAGCCTGGCAGCGCGCGAAGGCAATGGGTGGAGGCTCGGATACACTCGCCAAAAAGCTGGCCCAAGGGGTGTACGTCAAGTAGCCCGCTTACACGTTAGTGGGGCATGCGATTTCCTTTACTCGGCTGTTTTGTCATTGTTTTATTCACGACTGCTGCCTGTGGTGGTGGTAAAGGTGCAGCGAGTACGGAGGGGCTTCCGCCAAAACGCACGACAGACCGCCTCCTCGCCGATGTAGCGCGTACCCTTTGGGTGCCCCAAACCGCAGAAATGAAGGGCGACCTCAGCGTGGACAGTCCTGATCTCGACATTAGCCTCAAAACAACCGTGCGCACGGTAGCCGATAGCGCGCTGTGGGTGACGATGCGCAAATTTGGGTTTGAGGGCGGCCGGGCACTAGTGACACGCGATAGCCTATTAGCAATTAACCGCCTCGAACGCGAAGCCCTGCGGGTCGGCGCCAACGATGTACCCGATGATGTGCGCAAACTGCTGCCCGTAGAGCCCTCGCTTGCCAACCTACAGGCGCTGTTTGGCGGACAGCCCGTGGGCGACTGGGCAGACGCCCGCGTTCAGCGCATTCCTGGAGCTTACCGCCTCACACTACCCGCTGAGCCTGGAGCGCAACTCGACATTAGCGCAGCCCCGCAAGCCGCACCCATAGCGTGGAGCTACAACCGCGACGGTCGCTACGGTAGGGCTACGTTTGGTGACTTTCGTGAGGTGGAGGGAGGCAAGCTTTTTCCGTTTTCGCGAAAGCTGGTGTACAGTGACTCGCCCGGTGATACCACATACATCGACCTGCAGTTTGAGTCGGTGCGCGCCGAGCGAAGTGTGTCGTTGCCCATGAGTATCCCCGCGAACTACGGCGACATGTCGCTTTAGCACGGCCAAACGTGTTACTTTCCTTTCGAATGCTAGCGGCAATATTTACATATATAGCAGCCAGACGCTGGACCTTGGTGACGCCAGGTCTACTAGTCGCCTTGTGTCTATGTGTAGCCGCTGCACCCCTAATTGCGCAAAGCAGTCCACTCGATCTGCGGCAACGGCGGACCAAACTCAGCGAGCGCATAGAAACCACCACGCGGCTGCTTAATGCTTCGGGTAGGAGCCGAGCCGCCGCCCTCGACCGCCTCGTGGGACTTCAACAACAGGTAGCGCAACGCGAGCAGTTGGTAGAGCTGGTGCGCCTTCAAATCGCCCACGCCGATGCTAGCCTCGGACGCACCGAAGCCGTGATTACCAGTATGGAGGCTGATGTAGCTCAACTATCTGATGAGTACGGGCGGATGGCGAGGGCGGCCTTGCGGCAAAACCTGCTAGAAAGTCGTGCTTCGTACTTGCTGTCCGCAGAAAGCTTGAGCGATGCGTTTTTGCGGGTACTCTACCTCAAGCGCTACGATGAAAACCGTCGCCGCCAGCTAAGTCTTATTGCCGCCACGCGGGAGGCATTGGCAGATAAGCTCGGTAAGCTCGACGATGTGCGTGCGCGCAAACAGACGCTGCTGCTCGACGAGCTGGCGCAGCGGACCCTCTTTGCTGCGGAAGTTGACGACAAAAACCAGCTGCTCGCTTCGCTGCGTGGTGATGAAGCGCGGCTACGCGACGAGTTGTTGGGGCAGCGGGCAGACCGTGACAGGCTAGACGCAGCGATTTCTAACGTGATTGCGGATGCAAATGCCGCAGTCGAAGCTCGACAGCGCAGCGAAGGCGCATCAACCGTCGCTGTGGCCACCACCTCCGAGCGGTACAGCGGCGCGCTAGCCGCTGACTTCGCCACCAACCGCGGCAGGCTACCGTGGCCAGTAGCGGGCGGGTTTGTGAGCAAACCGTTTGGCCGCAGGCAGCACCCTACCCTCCCCAAGGTGGAGCTCAACAACAATGGCATTGATATTCGCTGCGACGCGGGCGCTACCGTGCGGGCAGTATTTGAGGGGGAAGTCGTAGGCTTGCAAAACGTACCAGGCTACCACACGATGGTGATCCTTCAGCACGGCGACTACTACACGGTATATTCCAATCTCGTAGACGTGAGTGTGAAACCAGGTGCCCGCATAGGCACCGCCGACGTACTCGGCAGCGTGGCGGTGGACGCTACCATGCAGGGCAGCGAACTACACTTTGAGGTTTGGCAGGGGAAAGCGACGCAGGACCCGGGTAGGTGGGTTAGGGGGGATTAGGGTTTTGTGGGTTTTGGTGTGCGTTGCACGTTTTTTTGCCCGCGGCGTTTTTTTGGCTTCGCCGTTTGCTGCCGCTGGGAGGGTAAGACTATTCAGCCACATGAGTTCTAGCCTCAGTAGCTAGATAATCCCCTGTACAAACCTACTTGGCACTCAAGCGCGCACGGATATCTTCTGTATTTAATAACTCTCCGTTAGCTCTCGCGGCATCGACACGCATTGCACGGCGTTGGAGCTCAGCTACTGTTATGGTTTGAGTACCAGCGTAGCCAACTACATTGTCTTCTGTGAGCGCAACTTCAGGCTCAGCATCTGGACCTAAAAGCGAACGCTTGATCTTAAAGAGCTGCTCAGCAGGTGCTTGATGCACCAGTGCAATTACCTCAGCGCGCACTTGGTTGATATCCTGCATTTTCATCAAACGTCATTTAGGTAAACTGGCCAAGCATTCAAGCACCGGAAGAGCTAACAGCTATGGTGAATATAGGGGGTGGAGGCTTAGTTCAATTGTTGAATGGGTGAAGGCTGAATTAGAGAAGGGGCTGCCGCTTTATGGCTGCACGATATACTGCTGGGGACCTTAGAGGCCTGCCGATCGGGAGATCGGAAGGACCCCTCGGTGCTACTATTTTCTGATAAGGTACCGAGAGGCAGGGAGTCAATTGTTGAAAAGGCTGCCGTTGGGTCTCCACTCGATAGTGACTTATTCCATCAGCCAGGCCCGCTTCCAGCGCGTTGTTAGCACGCTTGCCGTAAATTCAAGGCTTCACAGCCCCTCTCTATGTCCGACTGGAACGTATCCCAAAACCTCAACTCAGGCCTCGTTACGCATACCGAGCGGGCCATCCTCATTGGCGTGGCGCACGGCACCATGCGCAAGGAGGAAGTTGAGGAGCACCTCGACGAACTTGAATTCCTCGCCCTTACCGCAGGCGCCGAGGTCAGCGAGCGCTTTGTACAAAACCTCGCCCAACCCGACCGGCGCACCTTCGTTGGTAAAGGGAAACTCCAGGAAATCGCCGACTACCTCGAGGCACACGAGGAAATCTCGCTCGCTATTTTCGACGATGACCTTTCCGGTAAGCAAACCGGCATCCTCGAAGAGGCCCTCAAGGTGAAGATCGTTGATCGCACCAGTCTCATCCTCGACATTTTTGCCCGGCGCGCCCAAACAGCTCAAGCCCGCACCCAGGTCGAACTCGCACAGATGCAGTACCTCCTGCCGCGCCTGCGTGGCCTGTGGACGCACCTCGAGCGCCAGCGTGGTGGTATAGGTATGCGCGGACCTGGAGAGAAGGAGATCGAGACTGACCGCCGTATCGTGCGCGACGTCATCTCTAAGCTCAAGGAGAAGCTGGCTAAAATCGACCAGCAAAACGAGACGCGCCGCAAAAACCGGGGGGACGTTATTCGTGTCGCACTTGTCGGCTACACCAACGCTGGCAAGAGTACGCTGATGAACGTGCTGTCGAAGTCAGAGGTCTTCGC
>JAULKR010165233.1:0-63451 GCA_032356305.1 Prasiola linearis
ACGAAGCAGAATTATATGCACACGTAGGAACACCATTTCGCCGATTGGGTCAATATGATTCTTGCAACCATTATTTACAGATTGCTATTGATCTTGCACCCGATCCTAATTCGGATTTCATAAAAATCGACGCTAACATTGAGGTCGTCGTAGTTTTCCCATGGGTTCCACCGATGGCGATCCCACGTTTAAATCTCATAATTTCAGCCAGAGCCTCGGCTCGTGGAATAATAGGAATATTTCGTCGGCGAGCCTCAGAATACTCGGGGTTGGTTTGAGGAATAGCACTGGAATAAACGACAACGTCTATGCCTTCTGTGATATTTTTCGCATCCTGGGGAGACAAAACTGTAACTCCGAGGTTTTGTAGATGTTGGGTTTGCGAGTTTTCCTTAAGATCACTACCGCTGACTTTAGCTCCCATCTGATGAAGGAGTTCTGCCAAGGCGGACATTCCTATACCACCGACGCCAATAAAGTGGAACTTCGCATCTTGCAACTTCATGAGGACCCTTTCAGCAAAACTGAGAGTATTTTTCGTGGAGCCAAAGAATAGTCAATTTCGACCAAAGCATCAGCCATTTTTTTTAAGGATGTAGGGTTTTCCAATGCGAACTCAATTTTGGCTTCCAGGGTCTTTGGAGTGAAGTCTCTCTGTTCAATCATCATCCCTGCCGACCGGTGGACCAGCGTTTCGGCATTCATCTTTTGATGGTCGTCCGCCGCCGTGGGCAATGGAATAAATAAAGCTGGAGTGCAGCTCATTGCAATTTCAGCAACAGTGCCGATACCCGCTCGACAAATGCAAAGATCCGCCCAGGCCAGCCTCTCTGGCATATCGTGAATATAAGGCGTGGCCTCAAGCGTTCCTTGAAGTTGCCCCTTGTAGCGCTCTTCCCAAATTTTCCAATCCAAAGCGCCAGTCTGGTGCACAATTTGAATTCGCTTCGTCAGAGAAGTGCCAGAGAGCAGCCAGTCCCCAACCACCGCGTTGATACCGCGAGCGCCTTGACTGCCACCAAAGACCAAAATGTTCAACTTTCTCTGCCCATCAAAGGTGTGTTCCGCAGTAGATTTTGGAATTCGTACTGGCAGCCCTACTGTCACAGTTTTTTCTTTTGGGAAAAAACGACCTGTCTCTTCGAAGACCAAGAAGCAGTGATCCACCATTTTTGAGAGGTACCGATTTGCCATCCCAGGAAAGGCGTTGGGCTCAAGGATCGCGGTTTTGGCGCCAAAAAGAGAGGCCACGAAGACAAACGGCGCTGAGGCAAATCCGCCGACGCCCATGACCCACTGAGGCCGAAGTTTAAAATAGAGAATTAAGGCCTGGATAAAACTCAGAGGCAGCCCCACAAGTCCCTTCACGCGGCGCCAGAGCCCGATAGAACTATGAAGTCGACCGATTTTTAGCAAGTGAAGGGGGTAACCATGGCGGGGCACGATAGTTGTTTCCAAACCATCAGGAGCTCCAACAAAATGAACTTCATATTCGGGATGGGTTTGCCCCAGATGATCCGCGATGGCTAAACCGGGATAAATGTGGCCCCCGGTGCCTCCACCAGCTATAACAACTTTTTTTTTCGGCATACCCCGTTGTACAACGGGGTGGGAATCGGTTCAAGGGACACTGTCGTCCCCTACGAGTCGGAGGGCGGGATCTCTTACCTTTGAAGAGCCTCGACCAAATCTGGAAGTGGAACCGGTGGATAGACCATAGTAATGCAATGAATTGAGCCTTTTCCACGGTTGGAAAGCGAAACCGAAGGCAAAGGAATGGCTCGAAACCCCAGGTCCTCGTAGACCTTAAGAGCGTCTTCGTCTCCAGCCTGATCAAAGACAGGGACAAAGGCCACGCCATTCACGAGGAGGGCGTTGACATAGGTCTCGAAACTTCGGTTCGGCCGGGGCATCATCTTGACCTCAAAACCAGCAGCCTCTAGAGCACTGACATATTTAGGCTCATCCGTGACCACAACACTATCCGTGATAAATTTGAAACTCTCATCCACGTGGCCAATACCTTTTACAAACGGAAGTCTCAACAGAGTCCCACAGCCATATTGGGTCTGAAAAATCTGATCTGGAATCTTCTTGGTTCCACGATTGTTCACCACCACACAATCTCCGAGAGTGTTGGCCATAAAATTTCCTCCCTCGAAATAAAAGGAGTGGGACGTCAACTCAGAGTCAAAGAAGTCAGCGATTTCTTGATCGGCTTCAAAAGAGTGATAGTACTTGGCATCTACAACTGTAAAGACTCTCTCGCCCTCTGGGCTCTCCTGCCAAACCGGCACTGGAACGCCATCACGAGCCCAAAATCCCCGATTGCCATTCGGCAGAGAAATCACCTTGAGGCGCTCTGTATCGATCCACTGAGAAAACTGACTTTCTATTTTATTCAGGTGCGATGCACTTTTGCCCTCGGTAAAGACAACCAAGGTCATATCCTCTGGCAGGTTTTCGGCCATTCGCTTTTTGGCCTCTTTAGAATCAAAGACGAAATCCGCGCTATACAAAAGGTAGCCTGCAGGATCGTATTCTGCGAAAGGTGTCACAGCTGTGTTTTCCACGGCCGCTTCTGGAAGTAGGTTCTCAAAACCTAGGAGCGGAAGCGCGTTGGCAGTGCTTTCGTTGGCCTTTTCCATGTCATCCAATTGCTCTTTGGTGAAACCCTTTGGTTGAATATCAGCGAAAGCGTTTGCGGCAAATACGAGCACTAAAAAAATCGATAGAAATTTCATCTTCCCTCCCCAGGTGATCTCTAATTTCTAGCATAAAATTTTGTCAGCCTCCAAGACTCTGGGAGAAGATTTCAGCGAGTCAGCGGAATAACTATTTTCGCCAACTCAAATCTGTGACATAACACATCTTGTAATTCCTCCTGAGCTCGCACAAGGATCAATATGTGGCCGCAATCCGTACTTATGGTATCTCCTGACTTTTTTGATGTGCAGTATCAAATCAACCCTCACATGGTGGATAAAAACGGCAACCTCAACTCTGTAGATAAGGGTCGAGCCATGCAACAGTGGCTTCACCTAAAAACCGTTTTCGAACACCTCAATATGGATCTCTTCTTAATCGACGGCGCCAAAGACCTGCCTGATATGGTTTTTTGTGCCAACCAAACCTTTCCATTTGTGAAGGACGGAGTGAAGTCTGTTCTTCTAAGCCAGATGCATTCCGAAAAGCGTCAACCCGAAGTCGAAACTTTTCGCATTTGGGCGAAAACTTTAGGATGGAAAGTCTATGACTTAGACTCCGGCCCTTTCGAAGGCATGGGCGACGCTTTGTGGAATTACGAAACCAAGGAAATTTTCGGAGGCTATGGTTTCCGTACCTCACTTGAAGTCTACAAACAGATCTCTGAAATTACGGGTGCACCAGTGGTCAGTCTAGAGCTTAAAGACAGTCGCTTCTATCATCTTGATACCTGCCTCTCTATTCTAGGCGCAGACGTAGCTGCCTATGTTCCCGAGGCATTTACCAGCCAAGGCTTAGAGATACTCAAAGAGAAATTTAAAAGGCTCATCGAAGTTCCTTTAGATGAAGCCGAAGGCGCTTTGGCAGGCAACTGTTGCACACCCAATGGCAAGGACGTCATCATTCAAGCGGGTGCAGAGGTTTCTATTGAGCGACTGGAAGCCGCTGGCTTTCGTGTCACCCAAGTGGATACTCGAGAATTTATCAAATCCGGTGGTTCAGTTTTTTGTATGAAGCAGTTGCTGTTCTAAGCCGCTCAAGGCCCGAGGGGTGTCTGCGAAATACGATAAATTAAATAGTCGTCCGTCGTCCGTCGTCCTGAGCGAAGCGAAAGATCTCGGCTCGCTCCGGGAGGGACGAACCACGACCGGGAACCTCTGCAAGCTTTGTTGAGATCCTTCGCTTTGCTCAGGACGACGGGCGCTTTGGATGTCTTTGAGAAAGTCAGTCAACAGATGACAGCAGCTACTACGACCTGCGGACTCGAGCCTTTGGCTTTCGGTGGAGGTTCAGTAAGAGCCCGAAGAGCATAGAATTGACGATTAAAGAACTTCCGCCATAGCTTAAAAACGGCAAGGTGAGTCCTTTTGTAGGTAGTAATCCTAGGGAGACCCCGACATTGACGAAAACAGAATAGGCAAACGTCAGGACCAGCCCCATCGCCATGACTTGCTTTTGTTTATTTTCTAAAGAAAAACTCAGCTGAAGCCCCCTGAAAACCAAAAATCCATAGCAAAATAGTAGAAAAGCGAAACCGAGAAAGCCTAACTCTTCTCCAAGGACAGCTAAAGTGAAATCCGTATGCGCTGCAGGTAAAAAGAAAAGCTTCCCCTGACCGTCACCCAAGCCTGCTCCGGTAAGCCCACCCGAATGAAAGGTCAGCATGCTCTGTATGAGCTGAAAACCACTCCCTTCGGGGTTTGCCCAAGGGTCTAAAAATGATGTCACTCTCGCTTTGCGATAAGGCACGTTCATCACCAAAAAATAGATAGAGGGCAAGGCCACTAGCGTGCTTGCGATGATGTACTTCCACGGTAAACCAAACAAAAAAAGCAAACTTCCTAGGACCAAGAAGCAAAGTGAAAAAGAACCAAAATCGGGCTGCCCTAAAAGAAGGAAGAGCGGAAGAATCACAACGATACACTTGAAAACAACATTAGACATGGGTAAATCCACGTATTTGTCTCGAGCGTAACGGGCCAATAAAAGAGGAAGCGAGAGTTTCATCAACTCGCAGGGCTCGAACCTTAAACCAAAAGGGAGGGGAAGCCATCGTTGAGCCCCACCCACCTTAACACCAATCCCAGGAATATAAGTCAGCACCAGCCCCAGGAAAGCGACAAACCAAAGTGTCCAGCCCCATCTTTCAATCCAGGAGTAGGGCATGCGCATGACCCCAATCATCAGGCCGAATCCAACTAAGGTGAAAAACAGCTGCTTTTTAAAAAAGACCAACCCATCACCGTAGTTTTCAATGGCATAGATAAAACTAGAAGAGTAAACCTGAATCAATCCGAAGACCATCAAGGCAAAGACCATTAATAAGAGACTTTTTCGTCGAGCGCTTAACACCCGACTATTATCTGAGGAATCTCAGAAGCTGACAAGGACGTGTCAGCCAATCTGGACCCTTGCTCTCCTGCTCAGGCCCGCAATCTGCTACTTGAAATTTCTGACGATCTCTTTGAAGTAATTTCCTCGCTCGACATAACTGTCAAAGATATCAAAGCTTGAGCACCCTGGAGAAAGCAGAGCCGTATCTCCGATTCTTGATTTTTGATAGGAAATTAAAATCGCTTCTTCAAAAGTACCGATTAAGAAGGTCTCACAGGCGTCGCCCACATCACGGTTGATGCGCTCCTTGGCTTCTCCGTAGAGGATCAAGGTCTTCACTTTACGACGGATGTGATCATTTAAAGACTCGTAACTGAGATTTGTATCTTTCCCGCCCATGACCAAGATCACGTTATCGTCAAAAGCATCTAGGGCGCGTTTGACTGCGTGTACGTTAGTGGCTTTTGAGTCATTGAAGAATTCAACTCCACCAACACGACGGACGTATTCCAGTCGATGAGGAAGGCCTCTAAAAGTATCAATTGTACTTTGGATGGCTTCAGCCGTGGCACCGTGCTCACGAGCCGCTAACAGGGCTGCCATAAAGTTTTCAACCATGTGGGCGCCACGAGCTTTAATCTCTTTCGAAGAAAAGTACTCGATTTCGGGACCTGTACGCACTTTGAATTCATTTTTAAGACCAACGACACCACCGATATTCATAATCTGAGGCTCGAGCACCTTTTTCTGGGAGAAGTAAAATATACGGCCGCGCTGAACCGCGGGATCTCTAGCAAGTTCAATCACCGCGTTGTCATCGGCATTTAGAATACTTGTGGTGGCTTGGTTGGTATTTAAAAAGATCCGGCGTTTAGCGTTCACGTAATCTTCCATGGATTTGTAACGATCCATATGGTCTTCGGCCAGATTCGTAAAGATAATGTTTTGGGGCTCGAAGCGCTCGCAATGCTCCAACTGAAAGCTAGAGACTTCTAAAACTAAAACGTCGGCTTTTACATCGCCGAGAAGATAGTCGATCACTGGAGGACCATAGTTCCCCCCAACCCACACTTTGACTCCAGACGCTTTTAGCATCTTGTAGACAAGAGCCGTCGTTGAAGTTTTTCCGTTAGTTCCTGTAATGGCAATGGACGGCTCCTTCACGAACCAGTTGGCGAATTCAAATTCACCGGTAACTTTAACGCCGTGATTTTGGGCGTACTCAAAGATTTTAATGAAAGGCGAAACGCCAGGGCTCAATATGATGAGTTCCTGCTCCAAAAACTTTTTAGGAGTATGACCTCCTAAGTCGAATTCGACCTCTAGGCCTTCGATTTGTTCCAAAGCATTGGAAAGCTCGGCACGAGACTTATGATCGGTGATGGTGACTTTCGCACCGTGCTGGTTGAGAAAGCGCGTCAACGCCACACCGGTTCTTCCAAGGCCCACAACCATAATTTTACGGTCTTTTAATTCGCTAACATCTTTAAACATAAGTTACCTCAACTTTAATGTGCTCAGGCTCAAAACCGCCAAAAGCAATGATACAATCCAAAATCGAACGATGATTTTCGTCTCATCTAATCCTTTAAGTTCGTAGTGGTGGTGGATGGGTGCCATCTTAAAGACACGCTTCCCCGTCAATTTGAACGAGGCCACCTGAGTGATCACAGAAAGCGCTTCCACTACAAACACGCCTCCAAGAATGACAATCACCAATTCATTTTTAGTCAACACCGCCATGGCTCCTAAAAAACCGCCAAGACTCAAGCTACCCACGTCGCCCATAAAGACTTGCGCAGGATACGTGTTGTACCAGAGAAATCCTAATCCGGTCGCGAGAACGGTCGCCGAAAGTGGAGTGAGTTCTCCAGCACCTTTGATAAACGGTATATTCAAATAGGCTGAGATTTCCCAGTGGCCAGCGACATAAGCAAAAACACAAAAGGTCCCGGCGCAAATAATCACAGGAACGATCGCTAAGCCATCTAGGCCATCAGTAAGGTTCACGGCATTGGCAGTGCCCACCACGACAAAGCTTCCGAACAAGACGTAGAAGTATCCCAAGTCGAAAGAGACATTTTTAAAAAAGGGAACTGTGAGAATCGTGGTGATCGCGTCAAACTGTATTAAGGTAAGGATAACTCCGCCACAGATCAGGAACTCTCCCAACAAGCGAAGCTTTCCCGATACACCCTTATTGGATTTGGTCACCTTATGGTGGTCATCCATATAACCAATGAAAGCGAAACCAAAGGTGATGACGAGAGCCGCCCATACTAAAAGGTTCGACAGGTCCATCCACAAGACCACGGGAATCGAAAGTGACAAAAGTATCAACCCTCCGCCCATAGTGGGTGTTCCTGCTTTCAACTGGTGACGCTCCGGCGTATCTTCCCGGATGTTGGACGACTTGCCCTGCTTCTTTTTAAGCCGCCTGATAAAGTGAGGCCCAAAGGCCCAACACAAAAGAAAGCCTGTAAAAAACGAGATGAAGGAGCGAACGGTAATGTATCGAAAAACGTTGAGTACTGTATAATTGTCGGACAGAGATACGAGCCATTGATAGAGCATAAATTTAAATTAAGAGGGCTTTTTAGAGAACGCGCGGGGCTTTAACAACTCCACAACTCTTTCTAAACGCAGACCTCGAGATCCTTTCACAATTACTAGAGAGTCTTCTCTTAGCATATCTAGGAACCCGAAATCAAGGAATTGTTCATAAGTGTCCGCAATCATTAAGTTTTCCCCTGACTTTACCGACTGCCAACCACGCTGGACATCCGATCCTGAGGGGCCAATAAAACAGGCAGCTTCCCATGGGAGAGTGGCCATCTGGCGCCCCAGCTGGAAATGCTCCTCACTCGCCTTATCTCCAAGCTCAAGCATTTCACCGAAGACGCCGAGACCCCGCCTGCCTTTGATCGCTTGCTCTAGGTTATCAAAGAGGACGCGAAAGCTTTCGGGATTGGCGTTGTAACCATCAAAAACGGCCTGACCGCCACAAGCAAGCTCCAGCCATTGATTGCGACCCCAACCCAAGTGGCAGGTCTGAAGGGCTTTCCAGATGCTCTTCGGTTTAGCTCCAGCAGCCATGGCGATAGCGCTGGCCGCGGCGAGATTTTCGACGTTGTGGGTGCCCCATATCGACACTTGCGCCTCACCGGCGACACTGGCAATTTGGCCCTGGATGCGAAAGCCTTTTTGCGTGTGAGACACGACTTTCATAAAGACGTCTGAGTTTTGATCTTTCAGTGAAAACGACACCGACATGCGACCCACAAAGTCTTTGGTCATCTTTGAAGTCCAGGGATTATCTTTATTTGTCACAAACAAAGCTTTTGCTGGCGCAGAGTCGTAAAGCTCCTTTTTAGCTTTTGCAATTTCATCGACACTAGAAAAGAAGCCCAAATGGGCTTTACCCACATTGGTCACACAAACGATGTCCGGCTTGGCGATAGCGTTCAAATCTGTGAGCTCTCCGGGATGGTTCATCCCCATCTCCATGACAGCAAACTTATCGCTTTGATCAACTTCTAAAAGTGAAAGAGGGACGCCCCAGTGATTGTTGAAACTGCCTTTACTGGCCGTGGTTTTTCCAGCGTTTTTTAGAATCTGCGCTGTAAAATCTTTCGTGCTGGTCTTGCCGTTGCTTCCAGAAATTCCGATGACAGTCCCCGAAAGCTGTTGTCTCCAGTAGGCTCCCAGATCTTGCAGAGCTTTTAGTGTATCTTTGACCTCAATGAAAACCGCGGAATTTACAACGTCCTCCCATGCCGAGTCCCACCGGTGGACGAGGACACAGCCGGCATTCTTTTTGAGGGCGTCTTTGACATAATCGTGGCCATCAAAATGGTCGCCTACTAAAGGAATAAAAATTTTATTTTTGAGATTTGTAACACGAGAATCCGTTGTGACACCTTTAAATTTTTCGGGGCGCTCCCCTTGGGATGAAACCGTTCTCAAGGTGCCATGCACAGCTTTTACTAAGTCAGCCAACTCAATTTCAATTCCGCTCATTCAAGGCCTCCGCGAGAACTTTCACATCATCAAAGCGCATTTTTTTGACGCCTATGGTTTGATACTTCTCGTGTCCTTTGCCCGCAACGACCAAAATATCTCCTTTGCGGCAAAGACTTACAGCCTTTGCGATAGCAAGGTCCCGATCGACTTCGACAAATATATGATCGTTGTCGACCACGCGATCATCCAAGATATCGTCTATAATTTTTTGAGCGTCTTCGGTCCTTGGATTATCAGAGGTCACGACGACATGTCGAGATAGCTCCGTCGCCACCTGCCCCATGAATTTCCGCTTTCCCCGATCTCGGTCTCCACCGCACCCAAAGACGCAAATCAAACGACCAGCTCCGGCTCTTTTTCCAAGCATCCTCATTTGAGTCAGAACACTTCGGAGAGCTTCGTCGGTGTGAGCAAAGTCCACAAAAGCGTGGATGCCCCAGCTATTAGGAATACGCTGCAGTCGCCCTGGGATACCAGCAAACTTTCTTAAGGACTGGGCCCCCCTCTGCCAATTGAAGCCGAGTAAGTAGACCGTCGCCATCGCTGCCACTGTGTTGTAGACATTGTGTCTCCCCACAAGCGGAGAGTTCACCACCCAAGGCGCGGATTTGGGAAAACGAACTTTAAAATCACAACCGCTCAAAGTCTCGGATTGAATCTCAAAGGAAAAATCGTAACTTCCGGATTCGCCGAAGGTAAAGCACTCACGGTCCCCGACGATCGCAATACGCTGACCGTAAGGGTCCTCACCATTGACCAGGCCAAAGCCTCGGCCTCCCTCTTTATTGAACTTTTTGGTAAAAAGACGGGCCTTGCTTTTAAAGTAATCTTCCTCAGTGGGATGGTAATCCATGTGGTCTCGTGAAAAATTTGTGAAGACCGCAATATCAATACCCTGGCGGATACGTTTTTGCTTAAGGGCGTGACTTGAAGCCTCAATGACAAAGGACTCGGCCCCAAGTTCTTCAAAGTCATAGAGTCGTTTTTGAAGAGTCACTGGATCAGGGGTCGTCAGTGCCGTCTTCCAAGTTTTTTCTCCCATATGGTGATCGATCGTTCCCATCACACCGCAGGGCACTCCGACCGCATTCATCATATGCTCAAGAATGTAAGAAAAACTGGTTTTCCCGTTGGTCCCGGTAACCGCCACGCTCAGCATGTTGTCGCCCGGGTTACCGTAAAAACGCTGGCTCAGGGTTTGAAGAGCCGCGCGACTGTCCAAGACTTCCACGACAGCGCCCCTAAAAAAATCGGGCACCGCTGAAATATCTTCCACTACGACGGCATAAGCTCCCATGGTGTTCGCATCTGAAAGGTATTTGTGGCCGTCGGCACCACTGCCGCGTATGGCGATAAAAACTCCGTAGGGCTCCAACTCTCGAGTATCGAAAAATACTCCCGAAGCTTGAAGAGAAGGGTCACAATCTCGCCATGTGATTTTGCCGTGAATTTTGAGAAGATTCTTCAGCTGCATATCGGGTGAGTATGACCAAATTCGATAGATTTAGAAAGTGGCGGTGAGTCCACAGCTCTTCTCAATAAGAGCGATCGTTGGCACCGGTGAAGATGTTTAGTGAAGATGTCGTCCTGATATGGGTGACATGCTCCTCAATGTCGGCCTGAGCGCTAGCCGAAGGAACTCAACAAAACTTAAAAAGGTCTCAACAATCGAGAATCCTCGCTAATAAGCGGCTATCACCCTACCTAAATGACTTTTTATTTCAGTTTCTGAAATCGAAATGATTTCTAGGAACCATTAGCGACCTTTATGTCTTCACTTAGCTCTCAACGAAATGCAGCGCTTCGCTGAAAACTGCTCTTAAATTTAGTTTGTGATTTCAGACCCCTAAGAGTGACTTATCGCGTTATCAATAAGTCTCTCCGAATGGCTTTTCTCAACCTATTGCAGATCTAAAAAAACCTGACATTGTCATATTTACTTTTTGGGTTGCCAGGCCCCTCAGAAAAATTTACGACTGCTGCTTGGTATTTGGAATCAGCCACCTGGTTCTGCCAACAACTCAAGCACAATAAACTATTCATGACGAGGAGCCCCCGTGAAAACATACGGACTTTTAATATCATTAGCTCTCTGGATCACCTTTCCAGCTTCTGCCCAAAACGAAGAACAGCCAGTTGAAGAAACGGCTACTGTCGAAGCCGTCACTGAGGAGACCGAAGAGGCCAGCGATGGTGATCAACCGACTCCAGCTAATGGTGAGCAAATTGTGCCGTCAGAAGTTGCTACGGAAGACGCCGCCGCCGAAGCCCCTGCAGAAGCGCCCCAAGGCCGTCGAGGCGTTGAAAAGCTTCAAGTCACAGGTTCATATATTAGACGAACAGATGTCGAAGGACCCTCCCCGATTTTAGTGATCGATTCCGAAACCATCAAAAAAACCGGAGTCAACTCTGTGAGTGCGGTTTTGAACCGTTCTACCGTCAGCCCTTTTGGCGGCAGTGACAGCTCTGTAAGTCTGAAAGGTCTCGGATCTGGCAGAACCCTGGTTCTGATCAACGGCCAACGTGCCCCGTCTAGCGGGAGTAGTTATGGTACCGGTGCTGTTTCTACAGATTTTGTTCCTATCGCAGCCGTTGAACGTATCGAAGTCCTGAAGGATGGCGCTTCTGCAACTTACGGAGCAGATGCTTTGGGCGGCGTAATCAATATTATAACGAAAAAAGATCTTGATGGGTTCGCAGCAGCCACAAAGTACGACGTGTTTGACTTTATCGGAAGTAATGTCAGCCGTTCAAGTTTGGCATACGGGTCTCAAACTGCAGATTCGAATTTTATGACAAGTTTACAGGTCACCCATCAACAGGGGACCCGCTCTTCGTCAAGAGATTACCTCAAAGACCTCAACAAAGATTTTCGCTTTTCTAGTAACTACGTTAACGACGCTGGGGATGTAGCACCGAACCCCAATTGTGTCGAGATCAACGAGGACGGTCGTTGCGAAACAGCTATTTCTCCTCAGCAAATTTCAGACCCCTCTTTGGGTGTCGACCTAGTGACAGAATACTCTTACAACCTGGATTCCGATACCCAGATTTACACCACAGTGATCGCTGGTTACGAACGTAGCGGCGGTTCATTCCCGAACGTGCTCAACACCCCGGGAGAGACTCTTGGAGTGTCATTCACTGGTGCTGAGACTCCTGCCTCGTGGGACACTCTTCCAGGATACTCTGGAGGCGACACTCGCGTTTGGCACAACATGGAAGATTATGTGAATCAAACTCTAGACCAAAGCTATTATGGGTCTTTGGTTCTCGGAATCAAAGGCTACTACGGAGACTCTAACTGGGAATGGGATATCACGGCGAACAACCAAATTTCCATCCAGGAATCCAGTGAAGAGAACTTAGCGACGGTTTCCGGTACTCGAGCCGCAATGATTGCTGACACCTACAATCCATGGGATCCAACCAAAAGGAATACGAGTGGCCTCGGTACCGACGCCTTTTTGCGCAACCGTTCCGTGGTGAATTGGTTTGAGTTCAAGTCAAACGGCGAACTTGGTAACTTCGCTGGTTTCGATTGGAGCTCGGCAGTTGGTGCCTCCATGGCCCACTTCGAGTATGCCGATCACCGCCCCGATTCGATTGTTTCTGGAGATGTCATGCTCCAATCAGGTGTTGTCGGAAAAGGGGCTCGTGAGCTCTACTCTCTTTTCGCCGAATTCAGTGGAACTGTAGCCAGTCAATTTGAGCTGCAATTTTCTGTGCGTGGAGACGTTTATTCTGATTTCGGAAGTACCGTAAACCCTAAGCTGGCTGCAAGGTACCAACCTACAAATTGGTTAGCACTGCGCTCTTCAGTAGGTACGGGTTTCCAGGCCCCGACTTTGCAGAATATGAATGCTAAAATTCAGGGATATGATTTTCTCGTGGATCAGGTGCGTTGCAAAGACCCTGCTCTTGGCAACGGGGACACCTCGTCGCCGGAATGTAGAAACCAGAGTGTCTCTGTATTTCAAGATAACAATGCGGATCTCAAGCAGGAGACGTCCATCGCCTATAACGTCGGTGCGATTGTACAACCCACTAAAAACTTTACAGCGTCTGTGGATTGGTGGCTGGTAGAAATAAATGACACGATTGGCGCGCAGCTTAGAGACATTATGCTGCTCGAAGAAAGAGATCCAACAGCTCCTCAAAGGTATGGGGTTAACCTCATTCGCGAAGGAGGAAGCCCCACTGGGCAACTGAACCGAATTGAGTACCAGCTCTTCAACGTAGGTAACGAATCGGCTACAGGCGTAGATTTAGAGCTCCAATATGTTATACCCCTAGCCGGCGGTAGAAGCTTGGTTTTCAAAAATGAGACGACTTATATGGGAGCTTATAAACGCCAATTTTATGAAGAGTTCGGAGAAGAGCAAGTTCTTGGAAGATTTGGACGGCCAAGATGGAGAAACAATTTTACGGCCTCATATTCTTCTGGAGCTTTTGGAGCGCAGTTGGTCGCTCGCTCTGTTGCGGATATGGAACGTGACGGCCGTGAGTTGGGAAAAATTGTTTCACCGACACAGTATGATACGACTTTAACTTTCGACCCAAGCTGGGCCGGTGAATTTCAACTAGGCGCGATCAATTTATTCAATATTCGCCCGCGCTTCGACGACACCAACGCTAGAAAAATTAACACCGCAGTCTTCCGAGGCTATCAAACTTTCTTCCTTGGCTATCGCCAAGATTTTTAACCATTTGGAGAAAGTTGCTTAAACAAAGCGTCTCATTATTTGAGGCGCTTTTTTTTGACTCATTCCAATTTGATTTTTTTCTCCCATTTTTGAGGCTAATACCTTTTCGCAGATTGCAGAGCTCTCCCTCAAGGTGACCTGTAGCAAATCACCTACATCCCGACGATCCTCAGGAGGTTCGCTCAGAGTTTAGTGACGGAGGCAAAAGGGTTTTCGGCAGAGCATTTACCTTTTTACACTGGTCCGTATAACTTTCTCAGATCTGACCTCTGCTATATCTGTTGCGGAAGGGGCGTCGCGTGTTCGCATCTCGGATTTAGGACCATAACTTGAGACAGCCTGGCAAAGCGGGCTTAAGAAAACCCTTCAGTTTGAGTGAGGCATATTACGTTCTAGTTTTACTCTCAACAGCTTCTGGCACACATATTGAAAAGTATGAGCGGATATTCAATAAAGAGGCACTATCAAGCAGTGTCTTTAAAAACTTTGTCCGCATCCCAATGGAGGATTTGATGAATAAAAATTTAAAAAATATCGGAACGAAGCTTCTATGCGCTCTCTTACTCACAGGACTCTCCGCTAAAGCTTTTGGAGATCGCCTGTGCAAAAGCCAGGTTTCTAATAAAAAGATTTCAAAGGCCGAGTGCATGGAGCGCGCGGCTCGTCGTATGACACTCCTAAATATTATCGAGAAAAATTATGATCCTCAAATGATGCGAATGCTGAAGGTCAATATCTACACTGTGAAGGCACTTGAAGGTATAAAACACCTCGAAAATGCCTCAGCAATTAAAAAAGAGGTGCTTCGTCAAGCGACTTTATTTGCTGACAAATTAGAAACAGAAATGGCATCAGTACGTTCAGAAGAGCTCCCTGAATACATTCTTGGAATCATCGGTGATGTTATCGAGCATGGAGTAAAGGAGACTGCGGATCTAGCATCCTCGCTTCCAGCGAAGGCCAGTCCAGGCAGTCTTGCATTGCAGACGCTCTTGTCGGCAGCTCCCGGCGTCATCGACATTACTAAAAAGGTCTTTGCTGAATTTCCGAAAATTGCAGTTGCAAGTCTCGCTGACGCTGAGTTTAACGAAAAAAGTAAGGAAGACTTCTTAGAGATCTACGTAGAGCTTGAAGAGGCCCGTCGAAAAGGAGAGTTTGATGACGTACAATGGGACGTGATCAACCAATCGTTCGCCACATTTATGGGGCAAACACTGGCAATAACTGAGGGAAAAATTGACCTTGATTCCGAGGCTCAACAATTTTTAGCAATGGGCGAACTCCTCGACTATCAAAATGGTGAACTAAGCCTCCTTGCGAAAGAAGTTCAAGAGGCTATCATGAAACAGACAGCCGATCTTGCCGAACAGTCTAAGAAAAACATCCAGAAAAAGTTTAAAAAATTAGTTACCAAAGCCAAGTTTATCGAGAGCCAGAATAAGGCTGCTCACAAAGATGTCAAAGAAGCGAGTCAAGTCGTCGCTCGACTTGAAAAAGGTCAGGCACACCTTAAAGATGGCCAAGTTCAAATCATCGACGGCGTCGACTACCTCACTCGGAGTCAAATGGAGAGGGACATTCAATCAGAAATTACGTCTTTGACTGCCGATCAGTTACGCAGCTATGTCGATGACAAAACCGAGGTGCTTAAAAAAGCCGGGGGTATAGCTGCAGCCTGCGGAGCCTCCTCGCAAACCAATAGCGATACTGGACAACTCCATTTTACGCCTAGTAGTGTTGAATCCAAAGGCTGCCTTATGAGGCTAGGAAACCTGGAAAACGCAAAGGATGTCTTAGGGGTGAAGGACTACAACCAACAGATGGGACTGGCCAACGATACAGTCAACGTTATCGGTAACCTGGGAGCTCTGTTTAAAGATCCCAATATGCAGAAGTTTGCCAATGATGCTGGCAAAGTCATTGATACATTTTCTAAAGTTTCTAAGGCTGTAGAGACCTTTAGCAAAATGGGAGAAGCTGTGAGCCTGATTTCTAATATGGCGGGCTTGATGAGCGGGGTTGGTACTCTTTCAGCGGCGATGAACCTGCTTGGAGGTGCGGATGGTGATGGCCAAGCGGCAGTCAACAAACAGATCTTAGAAAAACTTAAAGAGATTCAAGCAAGCATTGAGGACATGCACACTGAAATGAATGAGCAGTTCAAGCTCACTCAAAAAATGATCACAGATTTAGGCGAAGAAGTCAGCATAGGGATGCAGGTCCAGAGCACTTTACTCACTGACGCTATAGCCTTTCAAGGTGAACAAAATCAGAAGAATCACAAACAAATTATGGAAGAGCTCGGCGCCTTGAGACTTGTGAACGTTAATATCGCCAGTCTTTTCAAAAACGATACTCTTCAGGGTCTCACCAAAATTTTTAAGAAATACCATTCAAGTTTGGCTTCGGAAAGCCTCGTAAACCTGCTATCTGATTCTGTGATTGACTATACAAACGCGGTTCAAGAAGTTTTACCCGACGCCCAGAAAGCATTCCCCTTTTACAATCAAACTATTGTAGAGAGTTCCTTATTAGACTTGAAGGAGCTCGTGGAGCTAACAACATTAAACAAAACCAGTGTGAATGGAAAATACGTACTCTTGAGCCTGCTTTCTAAAATCAATTCTAGTACGGCGCAACTCCCAGGCTACTGCGATGACTCTTTTACTCAAAACTTACTTTTTGCGAACGTTATCAATCAAGAGTTCAGTGGTGTTTTGAAGTCTCGATTTTTCGATGAAAATAGTGAGAGCTGGCGTAAGCGTTCTAGGTTTTATGTGGAGTCAGAGAATATCGTAGATAAAGGCACGCAAGTTCAATACCTTTCCAACGCATTGCTAGCACTTGAAAAGCTAGGGTCACAAGCGCAAGATTGCTTAGGTTTAAGGGAAGAAGACTCTGATTCAATTAATGGGCCTAAATTATTTCAGAATTTAGCGACATATTATTACGACACTCTCAGAAATCATCTTCAGGATGTAAGAGATAAAATTTCCAGCGCGCAGTCCCACGTTCGCAGCACGCTGCTAAATGAAATGAAGGCTGGTACCAGTTCCTTACAGATTGGATCACTTGATATTTTCAATGGTATGGTCGGCGCTCTGAGAGGAAATATCAGCGATGAATTCGTTTACAACGCCAAGGCTGTGAGCGATTTATCGGACAAGGCCTTTGCTCACACGAACTTCATGGCGAAGCCTCCCGCAAAATCTATAGGACGATGCATGACCAGCGGCCAGTATCAGCCAGAGATTAAGACTCTTGAATTCCCTTCCTCGACCGTAGACACTATAATTTCTGACCCCTCTTTAAAACTAGCCATGAGCTCAGGACTTGTCGTGTGGGATTGGTGCTTTGAGATTGGCCCTTACGACGGCGCAAAAGGTCATAAACCAGTTTTTCTAAAAGCGACTCAGAGCTTGGGTGACCAAGAACTTGTAAGGGGGGTTTGGGGAATTCAGGTTCCCATTCCAGCAGAGTTTGTAGGAAGAACTGAATCTGCCGACACCAAAACTACTGTCACCACTGTAAATTCCTTCGGGATTTACAGGAGAAAACCCGGTAGCAAAACCGTCGTCGAAAACTCAGGAGATTGTGTTCATAGTGACAATACTACGAAGAAGTCTTCTTGGGAGCCAGCATTTGTTGTCGGTGAGCTAATGATAGAAAACCCCGGCGGACAGATGGAGCCAGAGCTTGTCGAAAGTGGGACTATAACTAGGGTGAGGGTCACGTGCCAAAGCAACGAATACGTATTCCCTGAAATTTGGAATAAGGCCGCAGTAACCTCTGCGAGCGCCATGGACTACTCGAAAAAACTACCTGACGGCTGTCGGCTTTCAGAGAAAGGACTTTTTTCGCGATGTCATGAGCAAGCATCCTCACCTCTCACCCTAGACGAGGAGAGCTATCAAGTGCAAGTGAAGAAGTTTTGGAATCGCACCGAAGCCTTCAGTCTAGAGGGCGCCAGAGCCTCTGTCGCTCTTGTTAGCAGCTCGTTAGGTGCAATTGAAATTGAAAAACAAGTTGAGTCTGTGCATTCAGGCTTGAAGAACTTTTACCTTACCTTGAAGCTTGCCTCTGAAAATTGCGAGCGATCCGCCCTTCTGGGATTGGGGAAGTGCCGTCCTTTAAACAACACTATCGAGCTCGGTACTCCCGCCATGCCGTTGGAAAATTTGACAGTTGCTGGAGAGATGCTTGTGAAAACCCCTTTGACGTTTTTTAGACAAAAAACTGCTAGCGCTGGTACTCGCTCAGGATTCACTCTGATTGAAGACGAGTTATTGATACGCTTGTCCCAAGTTCTATCTCCGGCTTCAATTTTAGAAACGGCTAACATTTATCGACAAACGCAGGATTCAAAGATGACATTAGGTGAGGCCGCTTTAAAGATCGTGGACGAAAACGAAGAACTTTATCGAACCAAAGCCTTACCTTACTTGCAGGAGAACTTTGAATTTGATAGAGACCTACTTCTTCACGAAGAACCCATTCGAGTGATTCATGATTTCGTTGATGAACTCAAGGCACTTTAGCCTTCACTCACAAGGTCTAACATCGAGGGGCGGCCAAAAGTCGCCCCTTACTCTCTTCACTAAAAGACCTTTTCAACTTATTGAAACTTGATTTTGATTTTTTCACCAGCTTTTAAGACTTGTCCCACCTTCGGGGAATGCTTAACGACCTGCCCGGTATCTCCGGAAACTTGTAACTTTATATCCATTCCTTGGAATTCTCGGAGAACTTCTCTTAAGACCATGCCGTTAAGGTTTGGCATTTTGATTTTTTCTGCAGGCTCAGGAACTTTGGCTAGGGGGATGACTGTCGCTGATGCCGAGGGCTCTAGCTTTTTTTCGCTCTGGTTTTCCGAGGGGAGAGCCTGACTGTTGCTTAAGTAGGCGGGCTCTGTTCGGTCTCTCCTGAGTGCAAAGCGTGCGATGCTTCTAAAGAGAGGGGCCGCTACGGAGGTTCCGGTATAGCCGTGCTTGTTACTGCCACTGTCGATAACCACATAGATGACGAACTGAGGGTCGTTCGCCGGTACGAACCCCGCAAAGTTTGCGATGTATTTCCCTGTATGATAGCCGCCCTTTTCGGGGTCAACTTTTTGTGCAGTCCCCGTTTTACCAGCTACGGGGAAACCATCGATCCTGGCGTTAAAGCCGGTGCCTCCTTGGCCTGTGACTTGAGAGAGCATCATCTTCATTTGCTGCGCCACGCTCTCTGGCAGAACTCGTCGAATCTCCTGCCCACCAAACTCACTGACTTTTCCGCTTTCGTAATCGTAGACCTTCTGAACCAGATAAGGTTTGTGTAGAATCCCGCCATTAGCGATCGAGGCATAGGCGTTGGCGACCTGTAAACCCGTCACGGCAACACCATGACCAAATGAAATATTGGCGGTCAGGTGGTTCTTCCACGGCGGCTTAGAGACCAGTCCTTGAGCTTCTCCGGGTATATCCACACCAGTCTTCTGTCGGAAGCCGAAGTTTAGGAGATTCTCGTAAACTTCTTGATCGCCCATTTCTAAAGCGAGCTTTGCCGTCCCCACATTGGAAGAATAGGCGAGAATTTCACTGACAGAGAGTTCTTTGAAGTTATGAGACTTTTGCGCTTCTCTGATGACCCGTTTTCCGATTTCAAAGCGACCGTTTTCGGTGTTAATCATCGTGTTCGGCTCGACTAAACCGTTCTTTAGGGCCCCGGCGATTGTGAACGTCTTGATAACGCTACCAACTTCATGAACATCGTGAATAACTTTGTTTCTGCGACTCGAACTTTTTGAACTGTTCGGTCGATTGCTATTAAAGTCCGGAAAAGAGGCCATTGAAAGAATCGCTGAATCCTTTGGATCCAGAACCACGGCCCAGCCGCCTTCGGCTTCGTGATGCTCCACGGTCGCCTTCAACTCTTTTTCAACCCAATACTGGAGGTCTTTATCTATAGTTAGAAAAAGATCGGAGCCTTCCGGGTGTTTCGTGAAAACGTAACCGTCTTCCACAAGAGAACGCCCTCGGGCGTCTCTTTGGAGACGTATCTTTTGGGGGTTTCCCTTAAGGGCTGTGTCATAAAAGGATTCGAGTCCCGAGAGCCCTTGAACCTCATGACCGACGAAACCCATGACGTGAGATCCCAGGCTGCCTCCTGGGTAAATGCGCTTATACTCTTCTTTGAACGCGAGACCTCTAATTTTCCAGTCTCGAATTTCATCGTAGTCTTTTCGGTCCAGGCGACGCTGGACCCAAACAAACCGGGATTTTTTCTTTTTAAACTTTTCGTAAAGATCTTTGTAGGAAAGGTTCAGTTTTCTCGCCACCATGCGAGCGACCTTGCGCGGATTCTTGAGAAGCTTGGGATCGGCGAAGAGGGAGTACGACAATATTGAAATCGCAAGCTCGTCCCCACCACGATCAAAAATATCTCCACGCCGAGACGAGAGCTTCACAATTTTTTGAAACTGACGCTCTTTCACTTGAGCTAGTTTTTCGTTGGGAAGCAACTGTAGGTAGGCGCCCCGACCGAGAAGGGAGAGCCAGAGGGCAACAATCATTACGACTAATATATAGAAGCGATACTTTTTCATAGCCACATTGTACGACAGGATCTGGCCCTGTCCACTATTTGGGCCCTGGGAACTGGACCCTTTACTTAGGGATCTTTTTTAAAATTGGGGTTCAGTGTTTGAGGAGGGGGCTCTAGACGGCTGTCCTCAGCATACAGTGTTGAGGTCCTTCGCTTCGCTCAGGATGACGGTGCAAAAATGGTCGTCCTTTACCTTACTCAGATGAGGGCAAAAATGTTGGTCGCCCTTTGCCTCACAGCTGACGTCAACGAAGATAGTCGTCCTGAACGCAGTGAAGGATCTCGTCGCACCAGTAGAGGAATTTACTGAACGATAGCCAAACCTGAACTTGTCATCTGAATCACTTGCCCGGTACTAGCGCGACGCATAGGTAGCTTTTGTGTAGCTAAGAGTCGCACACGATCTGGTCCCTTCATCTCTGCAAGGTGAACTAGCTTTTCTCGGTGATGATTGCGCATTTCTTTTTCTTTTACTGTGAGCTGAAGAAAGGAATACCCCATTCGACGGTTTTCCATCTGTATGAATGCAAAAACAAACACAAAAAACATCAGGATAAAAATACTGCAAAACGGCTTTAGATTATTCACGTTTTTCTGGCTCATACGAACTCTCCCTCTTGGTCGGCTAAAGTCTCCAATTCCCTCTGAAAACCTCTTAATTTTGCACTTCTTGATCTTAAATTTTCTAAAATTTCATCTCGTGTGGGCTTTACCACTTTCTTATGAACCGGTGTTCCCAGCTCTGACTTTTTGAAGACCTGTTTCACTATGCGATCTTCCATGGAATGAAAGGTCAAAACCACCAAACGTCCTCCAGGCACTAACCGCTTCATCAGGGCTTGTAGACCATCTTTCAGGTCTTCCATCTCGCGATTGACGACCAAGCGCAAAGCCATGAAGTACTGAGTGGCCGGATGTTTGCCTTTTTTTCTCCAGCCCACGGACTTTTCGATAATCTGTGAGAGGGCTTGAGTCGAATCAATCTTTTCTTTTTGTCTTTCGCGAATGATCGACTTTACAGCGTTGTAAGGCTTATAGATTTCGCCGTAATCGCGAAAAATGTCCACGAGCTCTTCTTCGCTCCACTCATTCACTATATCTTCTGCCGTGATTCCGCTCCGCTGGTCCATGCGCATATCTAACGGGCCCTGGTTATAGAAGCTAAATCCCCTGTGACCCTGATCTAGCTGAGGTGAGCTGACCCCAAGGTCTAATAAAATCATGTCGTATTTTTTAGGCCAGGCCTTGTTCTCAATAACATCATTAATAGAAGCGAAGCTCGCCTGCTCTATAAAGAACTTTTTGTTCTGAGCACGCTCTTGCCACTGAGTTTGGGCGAAGTCTACGGCTTCGGCATCTTTATCCAAAGCGTACATCTCCAAGTCTGGAAACTTTTCCGCTACAGCTTCGGCATGTCCGCCTCGGCCGAAAGTTCCATCCAGGTAATTTTTAGGATCCACTTCAGCCTGGGCCAGCATGTCCATAACTTGATTGAGCATCACTGGGTAATGTGTTCTGTCTTTCATCATCGCTCCTATGCGCTCATGTCCAGGTCGGCAATTGCCGCCAAGGTGTCTTCAAAACCTGTCGCCAAGTTTTCAAAAATGTTTTGCCAGTCTTTTAGGTTCCAAAGTTCCATTTTGTTACCCATCCCAACGAGAACCATCTCGCCGTCTAGATTGGCATAGTCTCTAAGTGATCGAGGTACAAGGCATCGACCCTGAGCATCGCCATCGACAGCCTGCCCTCCAGCGATGTAAAAGCGTTGAAAAGCCTGGACCTCTTTTTTGAGCGACGACATCTTTGATATCTTTTGCTCTAAAACATCCCACTCGCCTTTGGGATAGATATCCAAACAGCGGTGCCCCTGGTACTGAGAGTTGGTCACGACAAAGGACGAGTCCGGGAATGCGGACTTTAGTGCTGAAGGAAGGTTCAAGCGCCCCTTACCGTCCAGCTTAATTTCAAATCGTCCTCTGAGTTCGTTTCCCACTTTTAGGTTCCTTTGCACCACTTTGTTCCACTTTCCTCCACTCTAGAGTTTTTGAACCCCTGCGTCAAATTTTCTATAAAGGAACAGGGTCTCAGTCCCGCTATGTTAGACTTTGTGCTGAGCCTATAGGGGTTTAGGAACCAATAAAGCAAAGGTCAGCAAGTCTATGAACTGTCCAAAGTGCGGGTTTTATCAGCCCGAGGACCAGTACTGTGCAAGTTGCGGCGTTGATATGGAAAAGTATCAACCCAAAGAAGCGCCCGTTTGGCGCCGAGTTTTGGGCAATTGGATCTTCCAACTGGCTGTCCTCATGGTCGTCGTTATAGGCCTCATCATTTCGGATAATATGTCTTCTGAAAAACGTGTGATCACCGATCGCTCTCTTCCTCTTTCTGCTCCCGTGAAAGCTTCAAAATCTCGCGCTGCCGACGGCAGAGTCTTGCCCCCGCCTGTCAAGGAAGGTGCCACTCCCGTAGCACCGCCTCCCATGCCTGGAGCTGCAAAAAAAATGACTACCAAAGCGGCCATGGGAAGCGGCAGTGCCGTAACCAGTTCGGTAGAGAGCGCTGTACAAGCTATAAAAAAGAAAGAAATTAAAAAGGCTGCAACTCAAGCGACCGCTGCTTCCATGAAACGTACTGTGGCTAGTTATTTCTATTTGGTATCGCGAGAAACATTCGAAGCTTTAATCTCAGCAAGCGGAACGCCAGTTGAAGAAGGTTTTTCTTTGCTGAAGTCGAAAGACTTTAGCAAAGAACTGAAAACGCGTCGGTCCGATTGGAAGAAACTAGCCTCCCAGCGACAGTCTTTCGAGTTTGAGACCTCAAAACTCATCTTCGTGGGAACCACCGCAGGTGAGAGCACAGCAAAAATCGGTTACTACATTCGAGGTCTCGTGTACCGTCCCGAAGAGAATCAAACTAAACTCAACGTAGAGCTTCGGACCTGGTCAGAACTCAAGCCAGGTGAGGAGTCCGTCGGAGGTCCCAGTACGGCTATCGAGATGGATCCAAAGGAAATCATCATGATTTCGAACATCGTACCTCGAGACCTCAGCTTTACAGAAGCCGAACGGGCCGACTTTGAGGGTCACCCCACTCTTCAAGCCCTTAATGACCCCCAGTACATCGACGAAAACTTAGAACTGGTCCTTGTTCTTCAGTACAAGTGAGTGTAAAACTCAAGATCATGAGAGCCTCAGAAATTGAACATTTGTACCCAAAAAATGTCCATATCGTAAATTCACTACGACTCAATTCGCTCCTGACTCAACTCTCACAGTCCCAATGTACGCAACCTCATTTTAATCGACTTTTGAAAGTCTGTTATCAGCAGCTCTTCTCTCGGGTGTTGGATCAGGAGCTCGATCAAAAACAGGTGACTGTAAAAACGCGAATGGCAGATCAGCACCCGGAAAGCCGACTCTCTAGCCTGGTCATTGATAAAGACCAAAAAGCAGTTGTGGTCGATATCGCACGAGCGGGAATGTTGCCGAGTCAGATTCTTTTTGATGATCTCTGTGAAATCATCGAGCCCGAGAATATACGTATGGACCATGTTTTCGCCTCGCGCGCTGTAGACGAAAATCAAAAGGTGACTCATACCGAATTGAATTCTTCAAAAATAGGTGGCGATATAAATGGAGCCACTGTGTTTTTCCCGGACCCGATGGGGGCCACAGGAAACTCACTCTGCCAGGTGATTGAGACGTATAAAAATCAGGTCGATGGTTCACAGAAAAAGTGGATTGCGATTCACCTTATTTTAACTCCAGAGTATATTCGTAAAGTGACGGAAACCCATCCCGAGGTTGTGATTTACACGGCTCGACTGGATCGTGGTCTCTCCGACGCAAAAATTCAAGACTCCAAACCTGGAACCCACTGGGACCAAGAACGGGGCCTTAACGACATTCAATATATTGTCCCAGGCGCTGGTGGCGTCGGGGAAATTATTAATAATTCCTACGTTTAAGAAGGGCTGAACATGGAAACTCTAAAACTCAGTACAATGATCGAAGGCGAAAAGATCAAAGCCAAGGTGAAAGAGATGGGCGAACAGATCGCTCAAGCTTTTGACGACGATACTGAAACCGTGGCCATTTGCGTTCTCAAGGGCTCTTTTGTTTTCTTTGCTGATCTCGTCCGTGCTATCGACAAAGATCTCCAATGTGAATTCATGGGGGTTTCGAGCTATCAGGGAGAGACTCAATCGTCCGGAGAAGTGAAAGTCACCTTGGATCTCATGAGTGCGATTGAAGGCAAGAATGTTCTTTTGGTTGAAGACATTGTCGATACAGGCCTCACCATGAATTTTCTGAAGAAGAACATTATGGCTCGCATGCCCAAGAAACTAGTCACAGTCACTTTGTTGCACAAACCGAAAGCAATGAAAGTTGAATGTCCTTTGGATTTCGTAGGATTTGAAATCGAAAACCGATTCGTTGTTGGTTATGGTTTGGATTACCAAGGCCTCTACCGGAATCTGCCTCATATTGCTCAGGCTGATAACCTCAACTGACGCGAGAGTCAGGCTGCGAGACGAAAAAAAAACCGTCGTCCTCGTAGGGATGACATGCTCATCCACGTCGTCCTGAGCGTATGCGAAGGATCTCAGCCTGCTCCTGCGGGGGCGCCCCGTCGATTCAATGCCCTGTACCGACTTCGCTGAGGTCCTTGACTTCGCTCTAGAGGACAAGGCCTATTAGATCGCTTGTCCTATCCTGTAGACCATTTTGTCGAACATGGCCCTGACCTTCCAATCGTGCTTTGCTGGTCCGTTGTAGATAAAAGCAAAGGTCACAGGATCTCCGCCTTTAGGAGATTGAAGAAAGCCCGCAAGCCCCACGACACCTGTCAGATAACCAGTCTTCGCTCTGACCAGTCCCTTCATTGGCTTCATCCTGTCTTTTAAGGTTCCGTCAATGCCGCTTATTGGAAGTGCTGAAAGAAACTCGGGAGCCAATCGAAACATCTGCTCTGAAGTTCGCAGAAGCTCACCCAGCCGATCTGGCCTCATCTTATTTCCTCGAGTAAAGCCCGATGGGTTCACGAACTGATACTCGCCCTTTTTCCACCCGTTGGCAGCAAGATAGCTCACAATTTTCGCAACTCCAGCGTCGATCTTCGCCGGCTTGCGCTCTTCTTTACCTAGGTGCTTTGCCAACATCTCTGCGACAAAGTTATTTGAAAATTTCGCGAGCGCAGCGATAATTCGAGACATCTCCCAACTCTCGAACTCAACCAACTCATCGGCTGAAGCGGGAGTCTTCTTGGGACTCACCTTCCCGGAGTACTCGACGCCAGAGACCTTCAGTTGATGTAAAAAATTGATCGCCGTCCAAAGAGAAGGACGAGTGATGCTTTTATAAAAGGCTTTTTCGTCTTTCGAGGTCGATATCGTTCCTGAGACAATGATCTTTACGCCGTCCTCTAAAGTCACCCGAGAAACCTGTAAGCGTGTGCGCCCCCGTGCCCCTACGGTCTTGCTGTGATTCTCGACCTGAATATAGTCGACGGCTGGATCAACAAAGACCTTCCCTTTAGCTCCAGCTTTCTTTCCAGGTCGAACGAAAATCGCAATGGAATTCCAGTTGAAAGATAATGCACTCACCGGAGCATCGTAAGCTCTATCCACGCGGGTCGTCTGCCGGCCTCTGGAAAAAAGATCTCGATCAAAATAAGAGTCATCAAAATAGATATTCCCATCGATTTTCGAAATCTCTTCTCTTTTCAGCTTTTGAATCATCAGCCAAAGACTTTCACTGACAAAACTAGGATCCCCGCCGCCTTTGAGATAGAGATCACCTTTCAGTACGCCGTTTTCAACCTTACCCGTCTTATAAATCCAGGTCTTGAACTTATGGTTCACCGGAAAACGAGAAAGCACCGAAAGAGCGGTAGGCACTTTGGACAAAGAGGCCGGTACAAAGAGTTTGCTGCCATTGACGTCGGCCAATAGCTGGTCTCCTTTGACCCAGAGACCAAAGTGCTTCTTAGGAAGCCCCGATTTTGAGATTTCACTGTTAATAGCCTTCAAAACTGGACTTTGGCCCTCGCCGATGGCGAAAACTTGTGAACTGAAAATTAAAACGGCTGTCATGGATATATAGAGCAAGTGTTTCATAGGACACCATCATAACAACGTAACGGACAATAAAAAACCTTAGACATGACCGCGGTGCGATCGTTAGAATATCTAGGCCTGGGTCTGGACAAACAAGGTCAGTTTCTCAGCAAAAAATCTGGAGGCCTGTCGTCGTGACAGATAATCGTACAAAAATTTTATGTGTCGATGACGAAAAGAGCATTCTTGAGTCACTTGAGCGGACTCTTCGCGGCCGATACGCCGTCTTAACCTCTCTCGATCCAGTCGAGGCATTGAGCATCCTCGAAGAGCAGGACGATATCGCCGTGGTTGTCAGCGATCACATGATGAGTCCGATGGATGGTGTTCAGTTTTTGTCGCGAGCCAAAAAAATTCGTCCTCTTACGAGCCGAGTGCTCCTCAGCGGAGAAATCGATATCCGTAGTATGGAAACAGCGATCAACAATGCAAACGTGCACAAATTTATAATGAAGCCTTGGGATAACCAACCCCTTCTTGTTCATCTTCTAGAGGCCGTTCGACACCACCAAACGCTTCTAGAAAAAGACCGACTCAAAATGCTTTCGATCACGGATCCAATCACTCAGCTTACCAATCATCGCTTTTTTCAAGAAAATTTAAGAATGGAGTGGGCAAAACATCAAAAGAACAACGATGAGCTTTCTGTAGTTTTTATAGATATTGATCACTTTAAGCGCTTCAATGATAAGTTTGGACATCCGGAGGGTGACAAAGTTTTGACGAAGGTCGCAACCAGACTTAAGAGTGAGCTTCCTGCGGGAGCGAGCCTGTCTCGCTATGGTGGCGAAGAGTTTGCCTTGGTTCTTTCCGACACGGACTCCAACGGAGCCCTGAAGGTCGCGGAAAATCTAAGGCAGGCGATCGCGCAAGAAACCTTTGAGCACTACCCCCTCAGCATAAGTCTAGGTATCGCAACCTCGCCCCGACATGCGAGTTCGGTGAATGAATTGATCATCAGTGCAGACCAATCGCTGTACCACGCTAAAAGACGTGGCAGAAATCAGACTATTGTGGGAATTCCAATAGAAGACTAAAATAGTTATATGAAAAAAAGAGACTGGTTCTGGATACTCGCGCCCCTTTGTTTTGTAATCGCTGCTGATCAAATAACGAAGCAGATGGCGCTGCAAACAACACACGACTATAACTTTGGATATTTCCATCTTGCCTTGCATTTTAATAAGGGCGCGATGTTAGGTCTGTTTTCAGATCTTCCTCCGGTTCTTAGGATCGTTTCTCTCTCCACCGGAGGCGCATTTTTACTCTTCTCTTTTGTTATCATTCAGTACCTCCTGCCCACCCGCTCCATAATTCTTAGGGTGGGAATGTCTATTCTCATTGGCGGAATTCTTGGCAACGTCATCGACAGAACTCTATGGGGCCATGTGGTCGATTTTCTGATCCTGGGAAATCAAAAGATGAGTACTGGCGTTTTCAACGTGGCCGACTTCTTACAGTGGTTTGGTTACTTTATGATGGGCTACGCCATGATCAAAGATCGTGAAAAGCTTTGGCCAAAAAATAACGCTCGTAAAGATGCTTGGGTAAACGCAAGTTTTCAGTTGCGCTACTGTGTAATTTTAATGATTTGTGGCCTCGGGTTTTCGCTGATCTCAGGAGTCTTCTCTTACACCTTTCTTCGTTTTGTAGTGATCGACTTGATTGGTCAGAATACAAAAATGCTCAATCAATTTCTGACACCTTGGATGATCACCTACAGCGTCGTCTCTTTAGCCTTCGGCTGCTTTCTATTTATGATCGGCAAACAGCTCTCCCACCGGACAGCTGGTCCAGTCTATGCTTTTGAGAGATTTATTGAAGATTATATCGACGGGAAGCCTCGTAGGTTTAAACTCCGCAGCAGCGATGAGTTTAAAGAACTGGAAGCTCTTGCTGTCTTAATTTCAGAAGAGCTTACTGCCACAGGGATTCATGCAACCATTCCAATTCTGCCCAAGGGCTGCAATCATCAAATTGAAAAAAGTCAGGCCGAAGCGTCTTAAGGGAGTTGGTGGGGTAAAACTTCTTTACCCGAGACCGGCTTATATCCAAAGTCCTCTACTGAAATTGCAGAGGTCCTTCGGCTAGCGCTCAGGGTGGCGAGTTAAAGTAGACTTAGTAAATAATTTCTGCCTCTCTAACCTTTGCCATATAAAAGCGTTTGGGCTTATCTCCACCGTCATCAGCGACCATATAATCGCCACGCGGGTTTAAAACGATCCCCACGGGCCTCACTTTACGAGGCTGACCTTTCTTAGAGCCGCCCATATAGATGATCTCCGCTGACTTTTTGGTTTCTAGAGCACTAATGAGGTTGGACCACACGGCTCCCGCATTTTTTTTATTTTTCAGAGAAAAATCAGGCCACCAAAGCGTTTGCCCCTGCTTCTGACAGATGTCCTCTAGAGTTTCCAACCCTGCCTGTCGAATACAGTGCAATGTCACATCTAGACAGGCTTTCGCATCATCCAATGCGCGATGAGCCTGGCCGCCGTCAATTCCGAGGTGCTTTACCAGAGTCTGAAGACGATGATTCTCCGTGCCTTCAATCACGTGGCGAGAAAGGAGGCTCGAACATAAAAAAGGCTGAGTCGGAAGTGGGCGCGGGTGCTTTTCGTAATCTACGACCAAGAAGCTGACATCAAATGGGGAGTGATGACCCACGGCAATGCCATCACCGATAAATTCGGCAAAGGGCGCTATAATGTCTTGAACTGGAGGCGCAGCGGCCACCATCTCGTTGGTGATCCCATGAATTCCAATCACAAAGTCTGTCATTGTAACGGGAGGCTTAATCAGAGCTTGGTAGGTGTCGGTGACCTCTCCGCCCACGGATTTGACGGCGGCAACTTCACAAATATGATCGGCCACGGGATACTGACCGCTTGTCTCAATATCGATAGCGACGATGGTGACGTCTTTCCAGTTTTTCTTAAGCCAGCTTTTATCTTTCATTATCGAAATACCCTTTACGACTTCTATTTTAACTAGGAACCGCTTCATGACTTCGACGCCGGTATGAAACGGAGGTTCTTCGAACTCGGCGGTTCCCATTTGGAGATGTGGACCCAGTGTCACTCAGCTTTTGCAGGCTGACAACCCGGTTCTTTAGGTTTAACATAAGAGCTATGAAGACTTTGAAAATTTTGCTCATCACTGCAGTGTGGCTGCCACTTTCGGCCCTCGGACAAAACTTTGAAAAAGCCACGCTCAAGGCTCCCCTTAAAGGACGGGCTTATTTGGCAGAGGGACAGATCATTGCCCCGGGGCAAGAAGCCGAAGTGATTGTCGACCTAAACCTTCACGAGGGCTTCTATGCCTATGAAAAAAAGCTGAAGCTTCGAATCCTAGAACCCGAAGGTGTTCATCTCGATGATTTAAAGATTGACCCTATAGTGACATTTGTCGATGTGGTCTCAAAAAAGACCAAGACAGGCTTCAAAGGTCAAGGCACACTCAGAAACCAAATCATCATCCCGAAAGACATTTCAACCTCGCTCACTCGGATGCTCGTTGAAATTGAATACGTGGCCTGTACCGCCAAGTTTTGTCTCCTTCCGAAGATGCTCAATATCGCCGTCCCTGTGACCGTAAAGGTTGCCGATGAATCGGCGATAGCAGGAGTTACCGACGCCGACAACTTTGCGAGTAATGTCGCTCTCTATATTGAGAAAAATTTCCTGTTAGCGCTCCTCTTGATTTTCTTTTTTGGTTTTTTAACGTCTTTCACACCCTGTGTTTATCCTCTCATTCCAATTACTTTGGCGGTTCTTGGAGCCAACAAGGGCCGCTCGAAAAGTCACTCATTTTTGATTAGTCTTTCTTATGTTGTAGGTATAGCCATGACTTACGCTCTCCTAGGAGTCGTTGCCGCGCAAACAGGGCAACTCTTTGGCTCACTTTTAAGTCACCCAGCCGTGATTATCTCAATGAGTGTATTACTTTTTGCCATGGGCCTCAGCCTGTTCGGTCTGTTCGAGCTTCAAGCCCCAGTGTTTCTCAGGGACCGAACCCAGAGCGTAGGCACCAAAGGTGGCTTTATGGGCGCCTTTCTCTCAGGAACCATTGCCGGTATCGTAGCCAGCCCTTGCGTGGGCCCAGTGCTGGTCGGCCTACTCGCCTATATCGCCCAAACCCAAAACAGCTCCCTTGGCTTTCTCTTGTTGTTTACATTCGCCATGGGTTTCGGCCTTCTCTTTTTGGTTTTGGGAACGTTTAGCCAACTGACAAGCAAGCTTCCACGCTCAGGCCCTTGGATGAATGGAATTAAATATGTTCTCGGCGCGATGCTGATTGGACTTTCTCTTTACTATGCGTGGCCGCTGATTCAGAAATCTCTTCCAAAGACAGAAACGACCAAGGTTTCTAAGAAGCTCATCGATTGGCAAAAGTTTTCCGCTGAAAAAGTGGCGCAAGCCAAAACCGAAGGTCGCCCTGTGATCATCGATTTTTACGCCGATTGGTGCGTGTCCTGCGTCGAGATGGACGAACTCACTTTCGTTAAGAAGAGCGTTATCGAAAGATCCAAAAGTTTTATGATGCTAAAGGTGGACGCCACTGAAAACTTCGAAGGCCTCAAAGAGATTCAAAACCAATACGAAGTCTTCGGCCTCCCCACTATGATCTTTATTGATAAAGAAGGAAACGTCGTCAAAGAGCAGACGTTAACAGGCTTTGAAAAAGCCGAACTCTTTATAAAGAGAATGGACGGGGTCTCCCTGGAGCCCCAGTTAAATACAGATTAGTCGCAAGCCTCCCCGACCGGGAGACTTTAACAGACCGTCTTACATTCCCGTCATCAAGAGCGTCTTAATTTCTTGTCATCCAGAGCGTCTTAATTTCTTGTCATCCAGAGCCGTAGGCGTGGGATCTCTTCTGGCTCCGCCGGGGACGATCTCCATCCATGGAGGAGTCGCCCCTCGCGGGAGCGAAGAGAGATCCCACGGCTACGCCTCTGGATGACGGAAAAATAGGACGCTCTGGATGGTGGTATTTGAATAAAATTCGAGGGCTTAAACGGTAACGAAAGGTACCAGGTCCTAAACGGTAGCTGGAATGCGATTTAGGACCCGGTATCTACTATATGCCTACTCTGACCGGGAACTTTTTTAGAGGTCTCTTTTGGGAGCCTGAGCGTTTCCTTTGAAGCGCTCGTTTTTCATTTTGTCGATCTCTTTAAAGATTTGCTCGATAGCGGAGTGATACTTCATGAGAGTCATTTCTTTCTCAGAGATCACACGCTGGAGGGATGACAGTCGATTTTCAAACTGCTGCAGGCTCATGTTGTAACGGTCGACCATATGGCCGATTTTACCGTCGATAATCTTGCGCTCTTTCATTTGCTCATCAAGGCGCCTCACCTTTTGCAGCAGCTCCAAATTGGATTGGCGATCTTGTTGTTCCAGGTGAGTCATGGCTTTTGAAATGCGATCATTTCGCTTCTCTGTGCGGTCTCCGACCTGGGCGAGCTGTCCCCGCAGGACCTCGACCTGGCTCTCCAGGCGAGAAACGGATTTCTTAAGAAGGTTCATCTCCTCTTCCATTTTTTTGCTGGCGACAGCAGAAAAGTGGGGCTTTTCGCCCACTTGCTGAGATCCGGCTTCATCAAATAACTGTGGATTTAATCGTCTATGCACAAGTCCCCTCACTATAGACATTTTTGTGGACTCAAGGGTTAAATCCCCCTATCCTTTTAATAGGTTATGAATACCACGACACATCTTGCAAGACATATTCTACAGTTTCAACCCAACAAAGATGCTGCGCGTCTGTGCCTGTACCACTATTTAATTCACCATTGTGATACCGATGCGCCACTCACTCCGGAGCTCTTTGAAAACTTCGCCCGCAGAGCGCTCTGCTTTCAGCATTGGCGCGACAACCGAATCGCACTCAGCCAAGAAATTCAATACATTCTCCAGCATTATAACGAAACCTACGTTTTAGAGTGGAGCTTCAAGGAGATTTCTTTTCCAGACCACTGGCAGGTCATCAATATTGAGAGCCGAATCGAAGCCGTCGTGATCATCGAGAACTGGATCCAAAGAACTTTTAGTCCCAGCCATCGCAAGCGGATCTTTTTTACTTCTAAGGAAAACTACCTTGCAGTCATCCAAGACCCCGAGGGTGACATCACGGTCATCGAGATGACGCCACAGATTTTGATCCGCAATGGCCTACTCGAACCCCTAAATACAGATCACCGCCTTTACTATACCGCTAATTTAGAACTCAAACCCAATACGGTCCAAAAAATTATGGTGGCTGAAAACACCTCAGCTCGCTTCTACACGGGCAACAACAAGGTTGAGGGGCGAGTCATCCGTGGATATATCTTCCAACAGCAGCAAGCCCTCCAGGGCCTCCTGAATCAGTTTCCTGCGATCTTCTATCCACTGAAGTCTTTAGAGCAGCATTTCGTTGATAGAAAATCAGACCCCACCTATCAAGAATTGATCCATACCCTGGAAAAGGGCGTAGAGCTTTTGAGAATGAACCACCCAGAGGCGGAAAATTTTGCAAAAGTGGCACTGCAGAGAGGGCGAGCGGCCTTAGAGAGCCTTTTTACCAATGACAGCATGATTAAAATCCTGGTAGAAGATCTTGAAAAAACAAGTGCTTCAACCAGCGAAAGTCTTTATCCGTGACCACTACTAAAACTAAGAAACGTCGAATATCCAGCTCCAAGTTGGTCCGACTGAATAAATTTCTCGCTGACCACGGCGTCGCCAGCAGACGCAAAGCTGACACTTTGATCGATGAAGGCAAAGTTCTCGTAAACGGTAAAAAGGTTTTCGAGCTTGGGATTAAAATCGACCCGACCCAAGACTCCGTAAAAGTCAGTGGCAAGGTCGTCAAACATCGTCCTGAGCCTCATTTTTACGTCTTCAACAAACCGAAGCATGTAGTGACTACGAATTCCGATCCTGAGGGACGAGTCACCGTGATGGACTACTTCGTTAAAATTAAAACTCGGATGTTTCCTGTGGGTCGGCTCGACTGGGACACGGAAGGTCTTTTGATCATCACTAACGATGGTGAGTTCGCAAACAGTGTCTCAAGTCCCAAAGCGCAAATCCCTAAAACCTACCATGCCAAACTCGACGGAATTCCCACTGAGGACAAACTCAACAAACTGCGAAGAGGTGTGAGTATCGTCGGTGGCAAGGTGAAGCCTCTCGAAGTGGTGCGCCTGAGCAAAGGCACCGATAAGAAGGCTTGGATTCAAGTGACCATCGCAGAGGGTAAAAACCGCCAGGTCCGAAAAATGTTTTTAAAAATTGGCTTCGATGTCGTGAAGCTAAAGCGAGTGGCTATCGGCCGCATGAAGCTCGCCGGCCTTAAAAGTGGCGAGTTCCGCAAAATGACTTTGGACGATATGGAGCGAATTTTCCAAAAAGAAAACGAAAAAATTCAGGTCAAAAAACCACCTGCACCACGACGCCAAAAAAGCACCAAGAAGTAAGTCTTCTCTTAGTAGTGATCTTTCTCAAAGGCCTCGTCGTAGTCTTCGATGCGAAATTCAGAATTTAGGACCTCTCGGCGAATGCGATCAATCGCTCCGTAAGATATCAAGCTATCTAAATCCCCCAATTGAATCTCAAGAACATTCTGACTTTTGTATCCGCGAAACTTTCGAAAGATCGTTTTTATAGAAAGCGAAACACCTGTAGGAAAATCTGTGTTCGGCTGATCATGGCCAAATATTTCGTCCGCACGATCCACGACTCGCGTCAGGAAGCCCACGCCAGCAATCTTAAATAGGCGGTTATGCCTCAAAGATATAAATTGATTCCACCTTTCCACCTTTGACTCTTGGGAAACTTGGCTGCGAGTTTCGCTGGAGTAACGAAGAATCTTTGGAAGCTTCCTTAGGATCTCACGAATATCTTCGAGGTTGGTCCGCGCCCACGCCCCCTGCTTGATACCTTCCGGGTAGCGAATGGGAGGCGTGTAGTCATCGTTTACAGGAATCGAAGCGCTCTCACGGCCCCAAGTGTTTCCATAGAGACCACCCCCCAGTGGGCCCGCATTGTCCGACAGCCTGTTTATATGCTCTATGAGAACCTGACGAATTTGCTCGTGGCTGAGTCGAGACCCTTGGAGAAAAGCTTTGCGATCTAGAACCAGGCTCACATCTGTCCTAGCATCAGCGACAAGCCCGTTGACTTGAATGATGTTTGTTTTTAATTGGTCGTGGTATTTTTCGGGGACCAGCAGATGAAGAGCTCCATCGACGCTTCGCTGTTCGATAGCCGTCCGAGTTTTTTCGTCTCTTGAACACGAAACCACTAGAGATTGAAAATCTAAAATCTCCCGATAGGTCGATTTTTGCATTTTGTTGACGGGGTTTGGAACCAACGACAACACACCATCGATTTGCTGAACACTTCGCCGACGAAGAGTATCAAAAAAGAAAGACCGGCTCTGCGAAAGCGTCAGATTCGAAATTCGAAAGGCTTTGTCTTCGCCATGGACATCCTTGAAATCAAAATCCATCTCTACAAAATTGTTTGACCGAGAAGACTTGGCAATCAGTATGTTCGCCTTGATACCCTTTTGAGAGCTCCGGTAGTCAGACTCTCCCTGAACGTTGGAAACGACAGCGGGTTTTAACGTTCCTAAACTGTCTTTGGCTAGAGCTTCTGTTTCAGCAAAACGAAGGAGAGCCACTTCGTCGCCATCGTGCGAATCACCGAAGGGGTTGGAGATCTTATAGACGTCACGGAAGTGATTCCAGAGACTTGGGTCAACAACTTGGTTGAATGCGATCTGGGCCTCTCTACTTTCAAGGTCAAAAATATACTCAAAAACTAGAAGATGACCTTTGCTTTTTGCGGCGATGAAACCCACTTCAACATCCAGCAGTCTTTCGATCTCTTTTTCTAAGACTTTCGGAAATATTTGAAGATCTGGCCCAGCTTTCCATTTCGCTGAAATATTCTTTGATTGATCCTGTCGAGATACGAAACGAACCAAAACTTTCTTGCCAGTAGACTTAAAGATTTCAACGAGGAAATCCCCATAGGCGACGTAGGAAACCCCACCGGAAACCTTATGAAGCCCCTGCTCCATCGCCGCTCGAACTCCAAACTCGACAGAGAGCTCACTTTTGAAGCTCACTATGGTTCGGTCGGGCATGGCCATGGCATTTTCTGCATTGTGAGGAAGATTCTTCTAGGTCCAAGTTGGAAAGTCCTTAAAATTGACCGCATCCCATTGCGTCGCAAATTGTCGAACAACTTTGATGTTTCGGCCACGAAGTCCTTTGACGAAAACGGGAGCTATATCAGCGAAGCCGGTATCTAGAGTCGCCTCAAGGTCGATAGACTCAAAGCGAGAGTAGGTTTCTTTATCTCGGTTGGGTCGGACAGTGACCCCCACATCCAAGTCCACGCTAAATGCGTCTTCAAAATCAATGATGGGAATATCTGTTTCGACTTCAAGATCTTGGGATGCGAGCTCTTCCAGAACGAGATCTTTCGCCTTGCCAAGACCGGCTTGGGCCGCCGGGCAGACCATAAGTGTAACTACGAGGCTAAAGAAGACAAAACGTATAGTTTTCATTGGTCTAATTTAGCACGAGATCCCGTGATATTATATTGATCGAGCTGACTTCTGAAAAAACTACTGAGTCGTCTAAAGCGTTAGCATTTACTCCGCTCTTTCTTCTTTTTGTTACCATTTGGATAACGAATTAAGATTACTCAAGGTATATCGATAGCCTAGCTAACCGCACTTTTGTGTCGTCCTGAGCGCAGGCGAAGGATCTTAGCAAAAATTGCAGAGGGCTGTCAGTCGCAGTTGGTCCCCTCAGGAGCGAGCTAAGATCCTTCGCATTCGCTCAGGACGACGTGCTTTCGCCAGACTTTTTTACAACCCTTTTTCAGATCTCCAGATTTTGGCACCTAAGAAGAGAAAGAACCCATTTACTCCGCTCATTCTTTTTTTGTTACCATTGGGATAACTCAACAAAAAAAAGACAAAGCCCCCCGGCTTTGCCTTTTAAAGTTGTACTCAATGGATCCTGTCGCTGGTCCTTTATTCCCCAGAAAGGGTCTTATCTCCCACCCGGACTAAGGGTCATGCCCTCGTCTAAGTAAGGTTTTACCTACAATGCGAGCAATATGGGCCTCTTTTAAGTTACATGGTAACAGGCAAAAGACATTGGAAGCGCTGAAGGTCCGTAAATACCTGTTATTCTTCATTTATATTTTTTACATTTTATATTTAAATTCCTCATTTAAATAATTACGCGGTAACTATCTCTTTTCAGAAAAAGGAAACTAGGCCACTAGGGCATTCTTGGTCCTTAAACTCACAGGTTAGGTTCTCTCACCTTCGTCTAAGTTTGCTAGCCTTACGTGGAATTCGCACCGAGCCTAGAGGTGTCTGGCGAGGAAGCTCATTAGAATTAAGGAATGCTATGGTCTTTCGTTTTTTCGATCTTCATTTTTTTGGCTTCTGAGCCAGCTTTCGCGGTTCTCGGAGGAAGTTCCCCCAAAGTCGCCCATCCAGAAATTTTTGAAATTGATGTACGATTCGGTGGCCAGAGCAGAGTCTGCACGGCGACCGCCATCTCACCATCTGCGCTTCTTACAGCAGCCCATTGCTTTGATCACGTGGAAGACAATCAAACCCAGAACTTCGAGATTTATATCAACAAGCAGCTGCAGAAGATCGGTTTTAAACTTCAACGTCATCCACACTATACGTCCCGCAAAGATGCGAAGGACTATTTTCATCACTCTAATTTTGATGTCGCGGTTCTACAGTTCGGATCCTCTCGATTTGCAGACTTCAAACAGTTACAGCTCGAACCTCAACCTCGAAGCTGGAGCGGGCTGTTTTTAGGAATCGGTATGAAGCAGTTGGTTTGGTCACTCAAAAGTGGCCTCCAGGAAAAGGAGAGAGGAAATCTCCAAGAAACTTTCATAGCAATAGCCGAGACCGAAAAAGGAATTCTTTCATCCAAAGCTTCTTTGCTTCGCGTGCAAAAGAGTCGAAGACTTATGCCCGTCGAAGGCTCAGGACAAATTTTAAGATCCGACTCTGGTGGCCCCCTGATGGTTGGCGGCTTGGTTGTCGGAATTGCCAGAAATTACTCTCTCCGCGTCCCTCGAAACATTCTTCAGACCACAGGTCACCGGGTTCAGCTCGCATCCCAATTTACAAGTTTGTCTGACATAGAAATTTCTACTTTTCTGAAACGCTACCTCTAGGAGTCTGGGGCAAAACATTGAAGAAAAAAAAACGGAGACTCTAGAGTCTCCGTTTTCTTTTGAACCGTATTCTTGTTCGCTTATCCCCTAGGTAAGGGTCTTATCTCCCCCGAGATGTACAAGGTCTCCCCCCTGTATGAGAACAACCTACCAAGGGCCTGGTTCCAATTCGGAACCATTAGATTACATTGTAACAAAATCAGCTCAGCCCAAAGACCGAAATTTCTAAACCCTTGAAATTACGAAGGATAACCATGTAATTTCTACCAAAATTTTACTTATTTATTTGTTACACTGTAACTGATGCAAAGACTTCTCTCTTGTTCCGCAATTGCAGCCCACGCCATAACCCCCGATCATGGTTTTCGCCAAGCGGAAATGCGCTTTCTGCTGGAGATGCATGGGGAGTGGACCAGTCACATTCGTCTCGGCATGCCACTCAACATTCATAACAATCAAATTCGGAGGCATCTTCACAGTCTTCTGAAGAACGGATTTGCGACCTCTAAGGGGACAGGTCAAAAACAAACCTTTCGCCTCACTCGGGCAGGGCTTCTTCATGAACTGCAGGCGACCTTTTCAATGCCCTGTCTGCCCCTGGACCTCTTCTTTTTCGTGTTCTACTTTTCTAAGCGTTATCAAAAACTCATTCATACTCTGGTTCTCGCCGGAGACTACGAAATGCCGAAGGCTTTAGAGATCGAGATCAATTCCTTGATTGATCTAAAGCACCTCGTCTACACCCAGACGCGAACGATTGATCAAGAGATCGAGAAATTGCAAGAGAGTGTTAAAAAGATGGAAGGCTCAGCAGAAATGTCGGAGCGCATGAGGGCTCAAAGCTCCAGCCTGCCTGAGATCGCAGAGGCCATCGAGAAACACTACCCCTATGAGCTGAACGCGATGAAGAGACTCTCCGAGCTCTATATGACGCTTCCGACGCAACTCCAGTATGAAGAGATGGTTTTAGGAAACCGCCATCGAGCAGACTACCTCTGGAGACCGATGCTGCAGCATCTTCTTGATATGAAGAAAATACTCTCAAACCTGACTTGAAAACCTTCGAACACAAACTTGGACCTCATTCGATATTTTGAATTCAAAAGAGAAATATGAGAGACTTCCGACGCGCTTGGGGTTTAAGATCCTTGCTTAAGATGAAGCCAAAGGTTGAATGACGAAGGTGAATCCATTTGAATTTTTATAGGCTCGAATTATGATGATCCTAAGCTTTTTAGCGGCTATAGCCTTTTTTCTGCTAGTGGGCGTTGCTTCAAGCGCGAAGGCGACAACGGAGACTTCTGACTATCTTCTTGCGGGACAGACGGTGACCCCTCTGTTCGTCGGACTCTCAGCAGCAGCGTCATGGTGCAGCGGTTTCATGTTTATCGGGCAGATTGGCTTCAGCTATGCACGAGGGTTATCATCAATTTGGATCATGATTGGATTAATCGCAGGAGACTTTATAGTTTCTCGAATGACTCATCAAAAAATTCGAATCCAGACTGAAAAGAAGAAGCTAGAGAGCTATGTAGAAGTCCTTCTTGATAGCGACCACAAGTATAGTGAACGCTCAACAAGATGGGCTGAGGTCCTGGTCGCTCTTGTAGCGATGACTGCTTTGGTCGGTTACGCTTCGGCACAGATTATGTCATCCGGTATTGCTTTTTATTCCGTTCTCTCAATTCCTTATTCAGCAGGTGCCATGCTGACTACGGCCCTTCTTGCAGTTTACTGTTTTTCGGGAGGGATTCGAGCCTCAATTTGGACGGATGTGGCCCAAGCGATTGTGATGATGGGCGCCATGCTTATTCTCTTTGTCTATTCGCTATATGAAATTGGTGGTTTTGGGCAATGGATGGCCTCTCTCACCCACGTTTCGGAAACTTATCTTTCTATATACCCACCAGACATTTACGAAGATAACTTTATTTTTCTAGCGTTAATTCTTATTGGATGGCTTGCGGGGGGTGTCGGTGTTGCCGGTCAGCCTCACGTGATGGTTCGCTTTATGGCTCTTAGCAGTGAAAAACTAATCCATCGGGCCAGATTTTACTATTTTTCTTACTACGCTGTTTTGTACGGCCTAGCCGTCGCGATTGGGCTTTGTGCCCGAATCTTGATGCCAGAGCTTCCAATTTCAGACCAGGAAATGGCGCTCCCTCTATTGGCGAAACTGATTCTGCCAGAATTTTTAGTTGGAATCATTTTGGCTGGTCTGCTGGCCTCGACAATGTCTAGTGCCGACTCTTTGATTATCAGTAGCTCGGCGACTCTCACAAGAGACCTTATTCCATCGCTCAGAGAATCATACACCGCAGCAAAAATTACGACTCTCTCGGTAGCTGGGCTTGCGCTCGCTTTGGCGCTGATTTCGGAACAAACAGTCTTTCAAGTTGTGATTATTTTTGGAGGTCTTTTGTCGGCCTGTCTAGCACCGGTTGCGATATTGAAGGCCTTAGGATTGAAGCTCAGCCCTTTTGCAGTGATATCCATGATTCTTGTCAGCGCAACAGGGACAACGCTATGGAGAGAGCTAGGCTTCAGTTTTCTGGTCTACGAGGTTGCCGTTGGGATCCTACTAGGTGTGATGGTGGGTTGGATTTTTTGTCTGAAGACTGAGGGCTCGCCCTAGCCAATCTAGCGAAGCGGAGTAATAAATAGGCACCAGTACAACTCCAGGAATTTTTGGAATTCAATGAGCCTCGTTATTTGAGAGACCTTAACAAAAAAGTCTTCAGGAACAAGGAGGAACTCTAGAGAGCTGAAAACCAACGTCTCGGCACCCTACCGTGTGACAGTTGAGTCTCACGTGAACGTGATCCCGGTGGCTGTCTTCAGGTACGAGTCTTCTCATAACTTGATAGATATCAGTGCTGGGGTCAAGAAGCTCTTGGCGCCCATATTTCTCGATAGCAGCTCGGCAGAGGCGATCCTTAAGCTGAGTGTGAATCAAGAGGTTGTAAAGAACTGAGTAGCGATTGTTGCGGGAATCTGAGGCTAAGGACTTCTGGTAGAGTCTTTCGAACATGACTAAGTTCTTAGTGGGGCTGAAGCTTGCGGGTGTCTCAACCGCATCTACAGATTGGCAGCGGCCAGAGGTATTGCGAGTCTCCCCATAAAAGTAAAGATCAATGTCCAAACCGTTCTGGTGACTTTTATGGGGGGGGCTGAGGCCGCCGTTGTCTAAAGAAAGATTACCGATGCAAAGTGGTTCTCCAATGAGATCCATAAGATCCTTCGCTGATTCGCGGAGTAGCTGAACGGTCACGTCAGTTCCAAAAGTCTTTTCAATACGATCTGTTGTCCGAAAAGATGTCGATGGTCCAATCATATGACTGGAAAACTGCAAGCTACCGTTATTCGGTGCGCCTACGGCCTGGGAGCGAAGAGACGCTCCGCTAAGCCCTAGGTCAAAGTTTAATGCGCTAGGATCAAAATAGGATGGGGCATCGACCAGGGGGATCGTCGCGCCTACCAAAGGAACTTCGAAGGGGTGTTGTTGGGACTCAATCGCATCCACAATCAGGTCTGTAGAGTCTCCAGCACTTGAAGTGCCGTCAAAATTGAAACTTTCACCCTGGGTGGGAGAGTTTCTATAGGGGGAGTATGTATCGCCAATGGTCGACCCCTCTCCAGGCGCACCAAGCTCTTCATTGCCGATACTTAGATTATTGTCGACATGAAACTGGCGCGTAAAAATATGGTTGCCCTCAACCCAAACAAGATTAGTTATGACATCGTTACACTTAAATTTTTCCAGACAGAGAACATCGGCTACGAGTTTCTGTGACTCGTTTGCCAGCCGAAATGACCAGATCTCTCCCCGCTCCAGTCGATCGTGCCCATTTGCATCCATCCTGTCATCTATCAATTGAAGCTCAATTTCAGACTTTGACCCTTTGATATCGTGCCTAAAGCCTGTCAGTTTCAATTCAATAGCAGCATCCGAGCTCTGGCTTGTACCGGCTTCATCGACACGGATCGCAAATTCAAGTTCAGAAAAGGCGTCTTTGGCGAAGGTGCCTACAGCACACGGACCTCCGCCTGTGGTGCTCAGGCACCGGGTTGAATTTTCTAAGGTGCTAAGTGGGACATCATTTTTCAATTGAAGGGCTTCGAAGCGACCGCAGCTTACAAAAAGTAAAGGTATGAAAAGTAGTAAGACTTTGCGATTCACGAGAGGCCGTCTCCATTTCCGGCCCACTGAAGGGCTCGGATATCTATATTTCAATAAACATACCAAAAGGGGGGGCCGGCGAAGAGCTGAAAATCAAAATAGGGCGCGGAGAGATGATCTTTCAGCAACTTCCCATCAATGCATTAACGAATGACCAAAATTGTCGGTTGGTCGCCTAGAAAACAGTTATTCTGTGAACTCTTTGAGGTACCTGTGCTTCCCTTTGCGGGAAGGCTCCGGATGCGTCGCACAGCCTGTGAAACCCCAAAAAGGGCTTATTCAAACTTCAGACATTTCGTCATCATTCTACTTTCCATCTCCCGCTTTTAGGGGAACGCCTCGCTCTTTTGGAACCTTGTTAAAGTCTTCAATCAGTTTTCTCTGTGCATCAGTCAACTTTGGATTTTCAAGAGGCTTTGCTCCTGGAGCGACGCCCATTTTTTTGAAACCTGACTTCTGCAGCTTTTGAGTCTCTCTGAAGCTTTTGCTATAAGCTTTGTAAGTGTCATCGAACTCTTTTTTCTTATCTTTCATGAAAGCTTCGAAATCTTTCTTTTTCTGCTTTCGCTCGCTATCAAAATCTTTTCGCTTATCTTTTTCATCAGAGAAATAATCTTTTCGTGCATTATCGATATCGGCAAAAAAAGACTTCGACTCGTCTTTCGTGTGCTTTTCTTTTTTAAAGTTCGCGCGCTTTTCTTTGAGTGTTTTTAAAAAGCTTTTTCTGGTTTTCTTTTCAGCGCGACTAAAATCTCTACGCTCTTTTGAGGCGCTTGCATTATAGTCTCTTCGTAACTTTTGATAATCTCGATTAAAAGCCGATCTCATATACTGCGGCTTCTTCGTTTTATCTTCAAAGTACGTTGGGATTACGAGCTCCGGCAAAGGCGCCCCATCTATGGCTGTCGAATTCGCAGTGAGGACTTCAGCTTTTTCTTGGCCAGAGGCACAAGAGCAAATCATTGGAATCAGAATAAAAAATAGTATATGTCTCATTTTTCAATTTTATGAAGATTCTGGAAGAAGAACAAGGAGGCCTAGACCTCGACCTCACCTCAAAGCTTTAGGTTAAATTGGTCGAGAGTCCTCTGCTTGGCTTGCTGAGGTCCTTCGCTGCGCTCAGGATGACGTGGATGAGCTTGTCATCACTGTGAGGGTGACTGACAGCTTGCTGCGTTTATAACTTTTGCTCAATTTATTTGGAATGCTTTAGTGCGCGCTGCAGATCGCGCTTAGATTCTTTCTTTTTGATGGATTCTCGCTTATCATGACGCTTCTTTCCTTTTCCGATCCCCAACTCCACTTTGATGCGCCCGCCTTTGAAATACATCTTTAAGGCGACGCAACTCATGCTTTTTTCTTGAACACGGCCCATGATTTTATGAATCTCATTTTTGTGCATCAGGAGCTTTCTGAGGCGCTCAGGATGATGATTATTGTAACTGCTGGACTGATACTCACCAATATGAGCATTTTGCAAAAAAGCTTCCCCGCTTTTAAACGAAACGTAGGAATCCTTGAGGTTCAGGTTGCCAGCGCGAAGACTCTTCACTTCACTTCCCAAAAGAACGAGACCCGCTTCGAACTTCTCTAGGATTTCGTAGTCGAAATAGGCTTTGCGGTTGTCGGCGATGATTTTAATACCCATGTTCTAGGCTTAAAACTATCGCGTCCGAGGATCAAGGGAAAAGACCAGACAGGTCTTGAAAGAGCTCAAACAGCTGCTCAGGACTGAGTTGAGCCACTCTTAAGTTTGTATCGAAAGAGAGCTTTTCAAAAGCTTCGCTGACCGGATCTTTGCCATAGCTCCCCTGAAGTCGCTTTATGAGCTTTTTCTTTTTCTGCTCAAAACAAAGTTTTACAAACTTAAGAAAAGCCCTTTGCTGAGGGCCTGTAAAAGAAACCTTACGGTCAAAGACCAACACGCGACTTGCGACATTGGGTTTCGGATAAAAATCTACGGCTCCCGCCTCAAGAAGTAGACGGGTTTTCCAAAAAATTGAAACAACAACACTCATCATGCTGTAGTCAGAGCCCCCTGGGCCGTCTTGAATTCTCTGGGCCACTTCTTTTTGGAACATGAGTACCATGCGCCGAGGCGCCGGATTGGCCACCGACATATCCAAGAGCAACCGCGACGAAATTTGGTAAGGCAGGTTACTGATTAAAACCGTATCCTCCGTGAGGATATCTTCCCATGGAGCCTTAAGCGCGTCGACCTGCAGAACATTGCAACCGCGGGTTTCTCTCCAGTAGTTGGCAAACTTGTGATCAAACTCAATGAGCTGTAAGGCCTGAGCGCGCAACAGAAGATGTTCCGTCAATGCTCCCAGTCCGGGACCGACTTCCAGAGTGTGTTTGTATTTGCCAGCATCTCCAGCTTCTACAATTTTTCGGATCACCATTTCACTGATTAAAAAGTTTTGCCCCATGGAGCGCTTAGGACCGGTTCCCAAACTATCAAGGTGAGCAAGGACTTTTTCTCGGAGACTCTGACTCATAAAGCCCCCCTAGCCTGAGGCGCAAGATCCATAGGAGATGTCTCACCCTTTTGCAGACGCCAAAGTCCAGCAAGCCCGATCATCGCCGCATTATCCGTACAATAACGAAGCGGAGGAACGGCGAAGTCCCAGCCTTTTTTATCGCAGAGACTTTGCACGGACTGTCGAAGCTCGGAGTTAGCGCTAACGCCCCCACTGACGACGACCCTCTGTAGATTCTGCTGGATCACGGCCTTTTCTAAGCGCCCCACTAAAACATCAACAATGGCTCGTTGGTAACTGGCACAAAGGTCTTTCCGTTTTTTATCACTAAGCTCTTCATTCCCGTCAGCTTTTTGAACTGACTGCAATGCTCTTTGCCCCGCTGTCTTGAGGCCAGAAAAGCTGAAATCAAAACCCTCTTTTTTTAAAAGAGGCCTCGGAAAATCGTAAGCCTTGGGGTCTCCGTCTTGGGCCAATCGGTCGATTTGAACGCCTCCCGGATAGGGAAGCTTCATCATTTTGGCAAATTTGTCGAAAGCCTCGCCGGCGGCATCATCAATAGTTTGACCTAGAAGTTTGTAGTCGCCCACCTTGAGAACTTCGTAAAGACTCGTGTGCCCTCCACTGACAACAAGTGCAGCAAAGGGCGAATCAAACCAAGAGGGACCGGCATACTGATCATCCACCAAAAAAGGCGCAACGACATGCCCTTCGATATGATGGACTCCTAAAAAGGGGATGTCGTAGCTCATAGCAAGACCTTTGGCCGTGACCATACCCACAATCAGAGAACCCACCAGGCCGGGCTTGTGAGTCACAGCGATACCTGAAATATCAGCCCACTGAAGTCCGGACTGTTTCAGAGCTTCATCGACAATGGGTAAAAGGGCCTCAGAATGATTCCGGCTGGCGATTTCTGGAACGATTCCACCGAATGGGGCATGGATTGCATTTTGATCGGCCACGAGGCAGGCCAGGACGCGGCGATCGCTATTGATTACGGCCACCGAGGTGTCGTCACAGCTTGTTTCTATAGCAAGGACATTCATCGCACCAGGCTTAGCCGAGACTCCGCCCGTTTGGCAACTTTTGTCTTCGGATAACGGTTTAAAACCTCTTTGTAAAAGGCTTTGGCATCTTTAGGGAGCTCAAGCTGACGAAAGCACTCTCCCATATTGTAGGTGGCAATCGAGTAGTAACGCCCTTTTGGATAACGCTTCCGGTATTTGTCAAAAGACTCAATGGCATTTACACAGTCCTTCTGAGCCAGATAGGCCTCGCCCTTTTGGAAATCACTTTTGATATTTTTTGCGATAGAGGCTTTTCTCCCAGATTTGAAGCTCGCATTTTTATTAGAGAGCCTTTTATCTAAGGATAAGATCGCCTCTTCCAGAGTTTGGACTCTAGTTTCAAGAGTTTTGATTTTTTCCTCAGCCTCTTCACTGGTAGCACCAGAACCGTTGTCCTGGGAGCCCAACTGTTCAACCCGCCCCTCTAGGGCTTCGATCTTTCCGTAAAGCTGGCGAAAGTCTCTATCGATCTCGAAAAAGCGACTGTCGATTTGGGCTTTTTGTCTCTGAGTGCCTGCGGATGGGGCCTCGCCTGCACTTGTTCTGGAACCTCCCATCGGAGACCCACTAGAAATTTGCTGGCGTGTTTGCAGACATCCGGCAAGGCTGATTATCAAAACTGTGGAAAGAAACATCGCTCTCGTTATCATCATTCCATATCTCCCGCTTTAAACTGTTTCAACCGAGCTACACTCTCCGCTCTTTCTGAGTAGGCTCTGGCTTTTTGAAAATAGGTCACCGACCTTTGGTATTTACGCTCTTCGTAGAGCTGCTCTCCGCGCTTAAAATAACGTTCCGCCTTATGATAAAGGTTCGGTGAAAACCGTGCAGCCTCGCTATCCACAGCCGCACGATAGGCGGAGCGTGCAAGACTGTACTCCCTATGAGGGATGTCCAAGTTCACACACTGGACCGAGCCAAAAAGCAGCATAATAAGCAAAGGGCACCATAAGAAGTGCCCTTTCTTCAAAATCGAAATTTTCACTGTGCGCGCGCTTACCATCGCCTACTGAATAGGAACAAAGTTCGCGCGACGGTTGGCATAATGGTCACTTTCGCCGTCTCCAGTGGATACAGGCTTCTCTTCACCGTAGCTGATGACTGAAAGTCTGTTGGCATCAACGCCTAGGCTTACTAAGTAAGCTTTTACAGAGTTCGCTCGTCGCTCTCCTAATGTCAGGTTGTACTCAATGGACCCACGAGAGTCACAGTGACCTTCAACCTGTAGGCTAACGTCCTGGTTGGCATTTAACCACTCAGCATTAGCAGCCAGCTTTGAGCGTGCGTCCGAAGACAGTGCAAACTGGTCATACTCAAAGTTAATAGAGGAAAGACCGTCGATCTTGCCGCTGTCTGAACCCATAGGATCAAATCTCAGAGCCTGAGAGCCGATGTCGTCAGCACCATCAACCTCTACTGTGTCGATAACTGATGCTTCTTTTTCTTTAGATGAACACGCTGTAATTAAAGTAAATACAGACAAAGCTAATACGATTGTTTTCAACACCTTGTTCTCCTTTTGCTGAATTCTATTTTAAAAAAACCCCAAATGATGTCAAACTCTTATGACCATACAGACAACAATTCAACTGAAGACTTGTAATGCAAAAACACATGATTTCTCTATTCTTGAAAGTCTTGGCGACAGCCCTCTGCCTTGGAACCTGTTTCAGTGGTGGCGTCTGGGCGCAATCGGTGAACCCAGGAATTCATTGGAAGACGATTGAAACCGAACATGCCGTGTTTATATATGATTCAGAGCGGCAAAAATTAGTCGAGGAATACGTCTCTCGCTTTCAGGCTTTGGCTCCGGAGGCCATCGCTCTTTTTGGCGAAACTCCAAGAAAAGCCCATATTTTACTCATTCATCCCACCGATATTGCGAATGGCTCGGCCAGAGTTGTCCCGCAGCCCTGGATCACGCTGTATCCCTCGGCACCACTACCTTTAAGCTCCATAGGTGAGTTTAGAGACAATGCCTACGAACTGCTTTTCCACGAGTATACCCACGTCCTCAATATGGACCCATCACACGGTGTCGCCACGCCACTGCGCTGGATCTTCGGTTCGGTCGCACGACCGAATATGATGCTGCCACGCTGGTACACAGAGGGTCTTGCTGTTTTCACAGAGTCCTACGCCTCCCCCGAGGGGGGACGCCTGAGTTCCCAATATATGGGCGGCCTCACGAGAGCTCTGACTCTGGAGAAGCGCTGGGATGAATACCCTCTCAGTCAGCTCAACGACGGCGCTCCGGACTGGCTTGGAGGCTCAAGAGCTTACTTTATGGGCGGCATGATGTGGGAGACCATTGTGGCGGACAAAGGTATTGAATCTCTCGAAAAGCTAAACCAGCGCTATTCCCGCCGCATCCCCTATTTTATTGATGCCCCCTTGGACGACCTTTACAGCGAGACCGAAGATTTTGGCTGGGAAGATCTTGTCAGCAAAACCTATCGTCGCTGGGAGGCCAAGGGCACGGCGCAGCTCCAGGAGCTTGAGAATTCCCCAAGCCTCCGCGGGAAACCGTTACGCCCAACCGGCTTCAATGACTACGGCCCAAGCATTAGTCCTAACGGAAAATGGATGGCCTATATTAGCCGCACACTGACAAACTCCGATGGTGAAATCTATACGATCCGGCGTCACAAAAAAAGAGGCTTTCGCGGCTATAGAGCAAAGCTCGCTACCACCTCCGAACAGCCCCAAACCGTGGCCTGGCATCCAAAGTCCAGAGGCTTTCTCTACGAGTCCCACGACCCCGTCAAACCTTTCTCCCGAGAATTCAGGCTTTGGTACTACGATATGAAGACCAAAAAAAGTGCGCCAGCGGGATTGAAGATGTCCAGTGCCTTCCCTTGCTTTTCGCCATCAGGCAAGCGAGTTCACTTTGTCGAAAACGGCGGCGGCTTTCAGCGCCTTCGCCGAGGTCGCTGGAAGAATAATAAAATCGATAAAGAAAAAGTGATCTATGTTCCCCCGGTCGGACACGCCATAACTTACCTCAGCTGCCACGACAGTGGCCATCTTACATGGATTGAGCAGATTCCTGGAAAAGCTAAACGTATTGTGTTTTTTGACATCAAAAAACGAAAAGCACGCTTTGTACTCCCTGACCACCACCCTCAGTTTTTGAAAAAAATTCGGGGAGGCTATCTCATTGGTTCCGACAAGTCGGGGATCACAAATGTATATTTTGTCGCTGACCTTGAAAACTCTCAGGGCACTAAAGCGATGACGAATACCAAAACTTTAATTCAGACTGCGGACCTCGACCCCCTCGATAAGACCCTCTACTTTAATCAATTCACCGCCGACGGCCCGAGGCTTTTTCAACTCAAAGCCGCTCAGTGGGAGAGCCTCCCTGATGCGCCGCCTAAGGTCTCTCCTCTTTACGAGACACCAGTAAAGTCGAGAGCCGTTGCGAATACAGAGTCCGTCGCTGCAGCCATGGAGACTGAGAAAGATTTTAGCTCCTGGCCCTATATGTTACCGAACCATTGGTTTCCTTTTTTGCAGGCAGTGGATAGAGGCGTTGTCCTCCAGGCCACCACGACCGCAGGGGATCCTTTGGGTAAAAATGCGATTAGTCTTTTGGGGCAGTGGGATTCGCTTACCAAAAGAGCGGGCGGAGCGATCAACTACGCAAATAATGCCTACCGAGTCGGGTTTGGAGCGGGCGTTTCGGATCTCTATTCTTATTTTTACGCGAGAGACTCTACACTTCAAAGCACCAACGGGATCGGCTTTATGCGGTTCCGCATGCCCTGGGTGAATCGTATGCTGGTATCCCTCAACTGGCAGTACAGCCAACTGGTTGACGAGAGCTCCTCCAGTAGTTTCATTCGTCAGGGTCCCGGTGTTTCTGTAAGCTACGCCAATCGAGAGAGCCAAGATTTGGCCATCAGCTTTGAACAAGGCTGGAATATCCGCATGGGTCACAAAAACTTTCTCCCCTCTCTAGGCAACACCTCCTACAGAGAAACGACACTTAATCTGGGAACGTATTGGTCGTCCTTCACGCCCGGTCGATCGGTATTTTTCCTCGGGGTTAACGGCGCCTATGTACCAGACAGCGACCCACTCGCCAATGTTTTTGCTACGTCAACTCTAGCAGGACCCTTTAACAATGTTCAGGCCATCAATACGGCATTCTTGCAGCGAGGATATGCGTCTGGGTCTATTCTGGCTAAAAAGATCGTGAACATTAATGCTGAGTTTCGCTTTCCTGTGGCCCAGATCTTTCGTGGTTTTCGCTCGCCACCGGCCTTCCTCCGCAGGCTCCACGCCAACTGGGTCTTTGATGCCTCTATGTTTGAAGGCATATACGCTACGGGTGCCGGGCCGTCGGCACGAACAAACTTTGACAAATGGATCCAGGGAACTGGCCTAGAATTGCATACAGAAACAAATTTGGGATTCCATGTACCGGTAGCCTTCACGCTGGGTCTATACTATGGACTCAATCCTGAGGCCGGAGGCGGTAGCATCACACCTTTCTTCAGTTTGAGACTTTGAAAGCATTTTAAAAGGCGCCTGCTGGTCATGGAGGATTGGGTCGAGGAATCAAACGGGATAAAATCCGCCAGTAGAGGGCGCCCTAGTCTTGACAAGATTGGGCAATCCGATAGACTTGATTGTGCGGTGGGCCAGGAGGGACTCAATGGATAAATTGACGTGGATTAAAGATTTGGTTCGAGTGGAGCATGACATGGAAGAATCTGGAGTGATTCATATGTCCACAGGCTTCGATCCCGAGAAGCATCTTTATTCCGAATCCATTAGTATGTTGAGTCGCTTAAAGAGTGAGTTCGTGGATGCCTCAACGGCCTTCAACCAGATGAAGAACTCTCCTCTTGGGCGCGTGAAGGTCTACAGCATTTCTGAAACGGAAGCGGACTTCATGCTTTTTCGCAACGGCTTCAAATTGATTTTTTCTTTAAAGCAGCCCGGCCGCATCGGTATGCGCTTTCATCAAGCTTCAAACCTCAACCCAGCTTTCGAGCAAAAACCTCAAGATGAGGAATACCTCGTGGCAGAATGGGGCCCCTTTGGAGACTTGGTTTGGACCTACAACTCGAAGCCCGTCAAAGTGGATTATTTAATTCGCTACTACACGACGCGTTTCGTGCACGAATCTGCGAAGTAGATCGATCTGATCTCTATCGCTTTACTCGTTCCGGCTCTCCGCAAGAACTCTGCCAATACGATATTGAAGCAGGTAAACTGCTGCAGTGTTATTTTCAGCCGTTATCTCATCGATATTCTCATTAAGTAGCATCAGGGGATTGAGATATTTAGCCCGCCATCAAAGTTAGGCCGACGAAAAGACTGAGATGAATTATGACACTTAGATTCTGATTTGTATGGTGCGAGAATTGTTTTTGACTCGTCCAATCAGTTGAAAAGTCATTGGACGCTCCCTTACAAGTTCTAATTCGACCCACTGCTCGATACGAAACGCGATATCGGTCTTATTCTCGACACCAAGAAGCTTGCCGCCAATACTTACGATCCAATGATTTTCGCCGTTTTTTTCAATCAGCTTGCCCCGAACCCGGGCGCCCTTGGTCCACATGCCGTCAGGCTCCGATACGGATAGATTGAAAATCGTCATCCTCAGGAGTTTCTTCAAAGTCGAGGACTTCGTTTTCAAAAACACACTTTTTGCGATTCACCTTGGCAATCAGCTCCACTTCGTTTCGCGGCAAACCAAGATGTTTTACTATATCAACAACTGCCATTCCTTGGTGAGCTAATTTTGCAGCTTTCACATACTTGTTGGTAATTTTTTGCTCGACGATCTCTTGGTGGGGAATCTCTTGAGTAATTTTATCAGCCATCTTTTGGCTCTTTTCAACGGCCTTATCGACGTCCACGATGTGCTGGTTGACGTGTTGGAGAACTCCGCGAACCTCATTCAACTTCTTATCCATCAAACCCATGATCTGACGCGACTGAGATTCTGTGTGGTCAGAAAGATCTTCAAGAACCGCGATCTTACTTTGTAAAAGACGCAGCCCTTGGTTGATGCGAATGTCCTCTTCCCGATCGCGTTGTATTTTGATCAGACAAAAAACAATTCCGGAGAAAAGAAGAAAATTCAAAACCAACTGCAAAACGAACCATAAATTCATAGGAACCCCACTGTCTTTATTCTATACAAATTGCTGCGCCATGGCAATGGCGTCAGACCTTTGTAGGAGTGGCGTTCAAGAGGTCTAGACCTTCATGATGTAGCCGGTAGGAACGGCCCTCAGCAAGGCTCTAGGAGAGCGCTGCAGAGAAGGCCTTTAGACGCTCAATGGCTTTAGTGAGGTTCTCTTTACTCGCGGCAAAACTGCATCGGAGATAGCCGCCCATGCCAAATTCTTCCCCAGGAACAACGGCCAGCATCTGATCTCGGATCAAAATTTCCGCAACGTCTCTAGAGCTGGAAACAGCTTCACCTTTATAGGTTTTTCCAGTCCAGTCTTCGACATTCAACCAGAGGTAAAAAGCGCCCTCAGGACTGAAGACCTGGGCCCCAGGAACCTGAGACATCTCATCAACAAAAAAAGTCCGCCGCTCTTTTAAAGCTTCAAGACTTTCTTTCACCTGTTTGTCACAGTTTGTAATGGCTTCAAGGGAAGCCCACTGAGAAATAGAACAAGGAGCCCCTGTCGTCTGACTTTGAAAGCTTCCCATCGCCTTGATGAGATCGGCTGGCCCAACGGCCCAGCCCATCCGCCAGCCCGTCATTGAGTAGGCTTTAGACATTCCATTGATGCATACCACTCGGCTCTTGAGGGAGGGATCGAGCTGCAGAATGTGAGGACTCAACCCATTTTTGGAAAACGAGAGTTGATTGTAGATGTCGTCACTCAGAACAACGAGGTCTGGAAAATCTTGGAGCACTTCAACAATCTGCTGGAGCTCCTCTTTTGAGTATTCGGCCCCAGTAGGATTTGAAGGCGAATTTAAGAGTAAGATTTTAGTTTTCGGAGTGATTGCTGTGCGCAACTGAACCGCGGTTAATTTGAAATTAGTGTCCAGCCCGCATTCTAAAATTTTAGGAGACCCTCCAGCAAGTTCGACCATTGTCGGATAGCTCACCCAATACGGAGCCGGAATCAAAACCTCATCGCCCGGATCGCAAAGGGCGTAGAGCGCGGCATAGATGATGTATTTCGCTCCGGGAGAAATCGTGACTTCGCTGGCTTGATAAGACACTCCAGTCTGCTCGGAAGTCATTTTGGCTACGGCTTCTCTAAGTTGTGGAATTCCTGAAGCCGGTGTGTAGGTCGTTTTATTTTCGTTGATCGCCTTGATTCCCGCTTCCTTGGCGGGACCGTAGGTTGGCCAATCGGGCTCGCCAACCGTCAGGGAAATAACGTCTTTTCCTTCAGCCTTAAGAGCCTTCGCTTTGGCAGCGAGAGCTAGAGTTGGGGAGGGTTTAAGTTGGCTAATTTTCTCTGAAAGCATGTTTCGTCCTCGGTCACAATGATTCGTATTTAATAAACACGAGGACCTTACGCTAAGATCTGGAAAAAGCCAACCGTGGCACTAAAATAGAGGCCCCGCTTTTCCTCCGTTAAGAAGGATCATCGGCGAAAACCGGCGCAAAGACAGATAAAAATTTATCACCGAAATTCTTCTGCCGGATCTGACGTAGGGACCCGTAAGCATCCTTAAGAGTCTCATGTTTCGTGGACTCTATAAAAATTTCAGTATCGTTTGAAAAAACGGCGGATTCCGCGACGAGCTCCATCACTTCATTGGCCATCTTCTCTGTGAAGGGAGGGTCGATAAATATAACGTCAAACGGTTCCCCCTCATAGCGCTGCAGAAATTTACGCACGTCTTGATGGCGGACGCTCAGCTCGTCTCCAACTTTTAAAAGTTCCGTATTCTTTTTCAAAATTCCAAGGCTCTTGCGGCTCATCTCAACAGCAACTACAGATTCCGCTCCCCGAGACAGGGCCTCCAAAGACAAGCTCCCCGTTCCCGCGAATAGATCTAGCACCTTTGCCTGTTCAATTTGATCCCGAATCATATTGAAAAGAACTTCTTTCACTCGATCTGTGGTGGGCCGAATGTGATCGGCCTTAAATGCGACTAAGGGGCGTCCCTTCCAACGACCAGAAATAATTCTCACTCTTTAGCTCCAGAGGTCTTCTTGGCAAAAAGCGCTTCGGCCGCGGAAACAACCGCACGAATGTCATCAAAAGGTTTCGCCATAAAGAGATCCGCCCCCAATTGCCGGGCCGACTCCAAATTGTATTCTCCAGTATAAGCCGAAATGAGGATGATCCCAGCTCCAGAGGTATTCGTAGCTTTTTCAATCACCTCCGGGCCTGTGAGACCAGGCATGAGCACGTCCAAAACAACAACATCTGGCGCGGACTGGTCCCAGGCCGTCACACCTTTTTCTCCGTCTTCAGCAAGAGTGACCGCGTGGCCCGATCTTGCAAAAATTTTTTCTAGGGAGCGACGGATGAGAGGCTCATCGTCGATGACTAATACATTCATTTGTCCTCATTCAGTGGAAGCTTTATTACAAATTCACTACCATCCGTATATTCTCTATTCAAGGTCAATGACCCTTCAAAGGTCTCGATCACGGAACGACTCATACTCAACCCTAGGCCCGTGCCCTCTCCTTCATCTTTCGTGGTAAAAAAGGGGTCGAAGATCACGTCTTGCAAGGCTTCGGGGATTCCTGATCCTGTGTCACGAATCGTAATCACAGCCCACCCGTTCTCTTTGACAGACTCGATAAACAAATCACCGCTCTCTTCCATAGCCTGACAGCCATTGTTGACTAAATTAAATATCACCTGCTGGAACAACTGTGGCTGGATCTCTGCAGGGAGAGCCTGTTCGGTAAGGTTGAGCTTGCAGTTGTGATTTCGCAATGCCATCTTTAAAAGAGGTAGGGTCTTCGACACGACACCGTTAAGATCAATGACCTGCATTTTCCTCAACCCGACATCAGAAAACTCCAAAAGGTCTTTGATAATGATCTGACACCTTTTCGCAGCGTCGCGAACTTCGACGAGGTCCTTGTACGTGTTCGATTTCTCGTCGAGGTCCCCCAAAAGGAGATCCGAAAGCGAATAAATTCCAGTGAGTGGGTTGTTGAGTTCGTGAGCGACATTCCCGGCCAGCATTCCGATGGCCGCCATTTTTTCCCCCTGAACGACTCTACCTTGTAGATCTCGTGTGTCCGTCATATCAACGTACTGATGAATGACATGAGTGACTCGATCCTGGTTCTCTAGAAGAATCGGAAAGGAGTGGAGTCGGAAAGTCTTCCCCAAACAATAAATATCAGCCGACTGTGGTAAGGCCGATTCTATAGCCAGTCCAACAGGGCAACCCACGCAAGGCGAGGACCGCTGGGCGAAGTCTCTATAGCATATACCGCTACTCTCGGAGCCTAAAGTCACGTTGGTCAAATTCATTTTGTAATCAGAATCGATAATAAGGATTGGATCTTGAATGTTGTTAAAAGTGTTTGACCACTGCCTCGCCATCTTTTGTGAACGATCTCTGAGAAGAATATTTTCAACAGCCAACTGAAGAACGGGTAGCCTTTCATCAAAATATTTTCGAAAAGCCTCTAAATCTCTTTCAGCGAGAGAGTGCTCAAAGACCAGGTTACCAATTCCATCAGAAAAATTTTTAACATTCCAATTGAGTCTTAGATTTTCCACATGGCCAAAGGGCCGACCAAAGAGCTCACTCAAAAAAATCTGATGATCTCTAGATGAGGAATCTGACTTGGGAACTTGCTGACCCTCGATATTCACAATCCGATCGACGAACTGTTTCCCTTGAAAATAGTAAACTTTGAGCTGAGACGGTCCTTCCGACAAATAGAGTAACGGCGGCATCAGTCCGTGAATTTTCTTGAGATCTCCTCGAACAACTGACAGGACATCTTCAAGAGTTTCCGCTCGCGCCACAAGTTTGATAAAGCGGAGAATGTCCTGGATCGTTTTCAAATTCTCAAGAGCCTCCGAATGGGAGGCCGTGTCTTGGCGTGTCCGGTCCAAGACTATTTTTTCAAGATTCTTGGTTAGAAGCTCTAGTCGCGTATTTTGATTACGGATTTTCTTTAGGGCTCCAAAGTGGTTTTTTCGCTCCCCAAACTCATTCACAGCCTCTTTGATATCTAAAGCCAATCCCTCTGAGGACTGAGAAATTCCGAAAATATCATATTCGTTTTTAAGCTGAACCATTTGACTGGCAGAGAATGTTTCTCCGTAGACTAAAACGGTCGGCTTCAGCGGCAGATCCTTGAGTCGTTTCAAGATCAGTTTAAAATCGAGCTTTTGAGATGGGGTCAGTCCCAGAACTAATATATGGACGCCCCGGAGGTCGACATCGCTGAGACTCATGGATTGAGTGACTTTTAGGCCCAGCGGCGCCTCTTCGAGAGAAGGTAAGAGTTCCGTCAGCGAGCCGCTCGAAGGCCCTACCCACAGAAGGTGGTACTGACTTTGACTTTTTACCAGCTGTTCTTCATGCATCTTTCCTATTATGTCTTTCGGGAGGGCCTGAATTCAAATTAAAAATTGTGGCAACAGCGGAGTTCTCTAGGATTTCTTTTTCTAAGACATCTTCCCAGTGCATGAGTGCATCTGGAAACGCTCCGGCAAGCAGCTCGCTCACGAAGACCCGGTCCTTGATCTCAATACTCTTAAGCAGACATTGTAAAATCCCTGAAAATTCTTTTTCGGCTTCGCGCCACAGAGAAAAGTGCTTGAGATTAAATTTTCCACTGTTATGGAGTTGGAAAACTTCTTCTAAGCTACGGATAAGTGTCCGGCTGCTAGCGAAAATCCCTTTCACCGAATTGGACTGAAGCCCACCCTCCTTGAGGGCAAACTCAGCCTCTTTGAGGCTGCGAATCTGAAGATCCTGCAAAAGAGCAATTAGGGATTTCATCGTTTCGGCAACAAGTTCACTCAGGGGGCGAAATTCTACGACTAAGCTTTTGACCTCTGAAATTGCTAGTTTCGAAAGGAGGTTCTCTTCGTCCTCGTCCAGAAAACGATTATTCAAAGTCAATTTGGAAACCATCATGTCTTCCTGCTGCCCAGTAGTTTCCACCCAGCGAATGAGCTCTGACAGATTTTTGCATCCCTTGAATACAGCAGGATAGTTTTTTGGCTCTAAGGTCATTTTCTTCATTAAGGTTTTCCCTTCACAGTTTTCATCAACGGCTCTGCATCCATAGTTTCTATCTGTGCAGAGAGATAGTTCGTAAATTCGATGAGTGGTTTCTTTAAGGTTTTAATTTCATTAAAATTGCCGTGAACTTGACTGAGTGTTTCTATGGTAAGGCCGCCCAGTTGAAGGTCTAAATGTCGAGTTTCTAGCCCCTGCATCAAACGGCTCCTGGAATCCAGGTTCTCTATAATTTTATTGGTCAGTCCCTGTAGCCTTCTCAATGAAGCGTATGCTAGATGAGGGTCCCTACATTTCGTGGATGTACCCGCTGAATAGCTTTGCAGAACCGTCTGACAATGGGTGTACTCTTCCATTCGACTTTGACTCGCTACCATCGTCGTTGTGAACTCATCGCCAATTACCTCGAAAAGATCTAAATTCGAAAAGTAAGCTGGAGTTAAGTTTCCACGATGGGCGCCCGTCTCCCAGAGTTTTACCAAGCCTTGAACATCTTCACCCTGAACTTCGAGAGTCTGACTGGCATCCGATGAGGAAAGACACCCCTGATTTTTTGAAAACATCTCTTCAGAAAAATCCCGCTCTCCAATATACAATGTGCGAGTTCCCTGTAGGCTTTTCGCGAAGAATTCGTTCTTCTCCGATGTCACCAAAGGCTTGTCTTTCGATTCCTTTTCCACACATTGAAAGGTGTCGATCAAGTAGCGATATTTTTGTGGAAGGCCCTCAAAGCCGGAAAGAGATACCGTTTTAATAATTTTCTTTTCAAAGACCGTGGTAATCCACTCTCCCCAGATCAATGAGTCTAAATAGTACACATGATCAAAACTCAACGTTTCTAAGCCATTTAAGAAGTCATTTATAGCTGTTACCGAAACGACCTTCTGCTGATTACCTGCTAAAAAGAATTGGTTCTTTTCTAGATAGATCGGCCTTAGGTTTTCAGGAAGCGTAAGGCTTTCGCTCCATTTCGCGTCCATCAGACCAGAAATTTGGGAATGCGGAAAAGTTTCTGCCATTCGCCAGAGAAAACTTTGGAGCATATTGTGCTCGCTCGGCCGACCTAAACTAATAAATAGAATTTTTTTGTTCTTCAGCTCAATACTCATATCAAGCGTTGTACTTTTCAAGAATCGACTGAATTTCTTCATCACCGGGTTGAGTCGCTAGGTAGGCTTCCACTTTGTCGATATCTGAGGGCACAGAGTCTTCTCGACACCATTTGTAGTATTGCACCAATGCCGTTTTGTTGATTGGGTTTGTGTCCAAGGCCCGTAGCATACAGGCTCTTGCCAGGTCGAAATCTGCATGACCGCGGTGAACCAAGGCTAAACCTACCCAGGCGAGATCATTTGTATCGTCGGCCCCCAGAACCTCTACGAAGCGCGTTTTTGCTCTGTCCAGCTGCCCTCGTTGAATCTCTAAGACTCCGTAGTTGATTGCCAATATCGGGCTTGAGGGAAAAATTCTATAGGCCTTGTGGTAATTCTCTTCAGCCGCATCAAAGTCCCCAGTTTTCAAAAGGGTATTCCCTAAGTTTTTAAAAATCTCAAATTTTTGAGGCTCGGTGGGATCACCTTCAAGAACAGCGTTATAAATCTCCAAAGCCTCTGTCCATTGTTGATTGTCTTCGCAAGCTAACCCCTGACGAATACGTTCATCGATATCTGGGGTTTGATTTTCATTGTAGGATCGAGAACGAATCATTTCCATTGCTAACTCCTTGCAGTCTTCTGCATTAGATAAAGCAAGGAAGATGCCAACCCCTAGTGAAACTAGAGGCTTGTGTCGCTAATTTTCGCCAAATTACTATCTCTGGATGTCAAAAACCTAACTAGACTTCTGGAGAGAGTTTGGACTTATAAGCATTGAGTGCCCTTCGTCCTTCTTTGGAGTTCGAAATTTCTCGAATGATTTTAGATTTTTCCCGCTCTATGGACGAGATAATAGTTAGATCTTCTTCCATGATGTAGCGAACATTGTGCTTTATCTTCGCCAATAGCTTTCGCACTTCATCCCTTGCGCCATCATCAATATTTTCAGGCTCTCCGTCTCCACAAAGCTCTTGAATCCGAAAATCGATACTTTGGATGTTATTTATAATCTGTTCTCTAGTTTTATAAAGCGTGTCTAAATTCTCAAAACGTCGTGCCTTGAAGCTCGACCGTTCCTTTTGCGATTCCGCAAGGAAGCGCTCGAGATAGTAATTCTTTTCTTTTAGTAACTCTACAATTTGACTCATGCTTTGCCCCCCTAAGCGCTTTTTGAATCTTTCTTTTTTAGAATCTCTACGGCCTCTTTCCAGCCCTCATAGAGTGTCTCGAGAATTTTTAATACATTATTGAGGTGATCCTTATTACCGGTGATATTGGCTCGAGTCAGCTCTTCGGTCATAAACATATACAGCTGCTCTAAATTCTCAGCGACCTCTCCTCCGATTTTAAAATCGAGAGTATTCATCAGTTCCAGAATGATGTCGTAAGCTCTGCCAATATTCTCACAGCGCCCCGCAGTTTCACCTTTGTCACAAGCGATAATGGCTCGCTTCGTAAATCGAATGGCGCCCTCGTAAAGAAGCAGTAGAAGTTTTTCTCTTCCCGCGCTTTCGATCGAAGTTTGCTTATACTTTTTGTAGCCTTGATTCACTTATCCCCCACTATTTCATGCCCCGATTTGACCAATGGCATTTCCTTGGCCTTTCAGTCTTCCAATTGTTTCTTCCATTCTTGAGAACTGCCTTCGTAGGCTTTGTTCTTTACGCGCAAGCATCCGTTCTTTATTCTCGATGTTGCGGTCAATCCTTTGCGTCCGACTAGCGAGTCCCTGTTTTTTATTGGAAATCACTCCAAAGGATTGAGTGACTTCATTAACAAAGCTATTCACCTTGCCAACAAATCCCGATCCTCGAGATCCGTCGCCTTTGAGGAACTTTAAGACTCCCTGAGGGTTAGCCCTCAGAGCCGCATCAAATTTGTCTTGTTTAAAATCTACGGTTCCGGAACGGTTATACTCGACACCGAGATCGGCAAGGCGGTTGATTTCGCCCTCTTTTTTGGTGTAGGAACCACTTTGTATGAGGCGACGCATTCGGCCCTCAACAGAGCGAACCATAGAGTCCCCCCCCAAGGTTTTCTTTGTGTCTGTGTTTTCGTCCATCTTGTTTTGCGTTTGAATAAAGCCAAGTACACCATTCACTGCGGTGACAAATTCACCGATTTTTCCTTCAATGACTTCAAAATTTTCAGCCACCGAAACAACGACCTCTTTGCCAGGACTCGCGCTCTGTAGATCCAAGGTGACGCCTGGGATAAGTTCTGCCAGTTTTTTTTCGTCGACTTCGATTTCGAAGCCGTTGATCTTCATTTTTCCATTTTTAGCGACTTTTTCTCTATCAAAATAGAAATCTTGGTCTCCGTCGAGAAGGTAGACTGAAGGAAAGTCCATCGTGTTGCCATCACCAAAGCCTTCCCCAGAAAAAATTACTTTGTAGGGTTCGTCCGAGCTATCGGCGTCTTTGATGACCGAAGCTCGAACTCCTAAGCCAGAGTTATTCACTGCATTGGCGAGTCCTGAGAGCGTATTGTTTTTGTCGTTGATATAAACTTCTTTGGTGCCGTCTTTGGTTTCAAATTTAAGGTAGCCAACACCGAGCTTAGTTTGATCCTTATCCGGAAAACCATTGGTCATCGCTCCCGCGGCCTCAGGAAGCTCTGTAACTTCAATAGCCCACGAACCCGTTCGCGCCTGGGAAGGATCTACAGATCCAGCAAGAACACCCTCTTTGCTCATGCTCAATGCATAATCTTGAAAACCGCCGACACCGGTGAGACTTTTGAGGCCATCTTTCAGCTGAAGAACTCGTCCTTCGAAATCATTGACGAGGCTGAGCTTGGCTTCGATATCTGTCTTCTTGGTCTCCATGCCTTTTATAGGAGCGCGCTCAGCAGCCATAAGCTGCTCTACAATATTTGGTGGTAACCCTGATGCACCCGCCATATTGATTCGTGGCATGAATTGCTCCCCTTTTTGAGCTCACTTGAAGCTCACTTCATAGTCTCAAATAAAAGCGCTCTATAGGGAGTCATTAATATGTCATAGACTTTCGCAGTTGAGCTGCAGCAGCCAATCTTAAGATATTCTGCTAGACCTCAGGACTGTTAAAACTCGTCTGAAAGCGAGCTTTACCCAAGTGAAAGCTTGGGGCCCCATTAGGATCTGCGATATTTGCAGACTTAGGTTTTAAAAATTTGGGATTGTGAAGACGATAGAGGGTCTAAAGCACAGATTTCTACGCTGTTCTTCGAACAAGGCTCAAGGGCTCACTTTCGTCTTGAAAGAGGTACTCAGAAAGATGACGTTCTGTCAGTCGTTTTATGACTTTACCCTGGTCGTCTTCGATCGTGACCACTGGATGTTCTCCGCCAGAGGTCAGTAACACATTGAGACCATGCTTAGAAATTCCTTCGTGCTGTTTCAGTTTTTCAACTACAGCCTTTAGCTCTTCTTCTGTCAGGGGGCGATAGCCATCACCATCTCCGTAAGCCTGCTGACCATTTCCATCCCTATCCGTTGTTTGATCGGATTTGAGGTCACGGCGTTCAGCTTCAATTTTATCCCCTGATTTTACGAGCAGAGGGTTAGAAACAGATCGAATATTCATCATTAACGTTATCGGTTTTTCAGCGTTCTAACTTTATAGCCTAGACTGAAATCTAGTGGGGATACCAAAAAAAACCAGGGACATTGGAGTCGCCCCTGGAAAAGGTTGAAAGAGCGGTTCAAAGAAAGCAGGCTCTCACCTGCTCGTTAGGTCTTGCTTTAAAAAATTACCCAATAAGTCGTAAGGCTTGTGCAGGTGCTGCGTTTGCTTGGCTGAGCATAGACGTCGTAGCATTCAGCAAAACGTTACTTTTCGTCAGCTCTGAACTCGCAGCAGCCAAATCAGCATCTCGGATACGAGAGTTTGCGGCAGAAGCATTTTCAATAGAGCTTGAAATATTTTCGGTAGTGGATACCAATCTGTTTTGAAAAGCACCCAAGGTCGCTCGGTAGCCATTCACTTGGTCTTGCGCATTATCAATGCTCTCTAGCGAGCTTTTTGCGCTGTTTTTATCTGAGAAGTCGATATCGGCAATGCCTAATGTATCAAGACTTGCATCGGAATTCGAGGAGTCAAAAGATACAGCGTTGGTTTCAGGATCGCCATTGATTCCAACTTGGAAGTCAAAAACGTCTCCAGTACCGTTCAGTAAGTTCTTATCACCAAACTTGGTAGACTGTGCGATACGCTCAACTTCTGATTTGAGTTGATCGACTTCCTTTTGTATGAAGCCACGCTCTTTGTCTCCGACAGTGTCAGAAGCGGCTTGGATGGCAAGTTCTCTAAAACGCGTCATCATGCTGGACACTTCTCCAAGTGCACCTTCAGCAACCTGAATAAGAGAGATACCATCGTTGGCGTTCCGCTTTGCTTGCGCAAAACTCCGAATATTGGACTTGAGGCCTTCTGAAATTGACAGACCAGCAGCATCATCTGCGGCCTTAGTGATTCGACTTCCAGTAGATATCTGCGCCATAGCTGTATCCTGGATTCTTTGATTTCTGCCCATTGCGGCTTGCGCCGTAATAGCGGGTACATTTGTTGCGATTGTTAAACCCATGCTCTTCTCCTTTTGTTTCCAAAGCTGTCTATTCAACATGCTTTCAAAGCTGAAGAGGGACCTTCTATCCCCCGTATTCCGTTTAGCGCTCGAATCATTCAGTAGGGACTTTTCCGAAAGCTAGCCTAGCCTTCAGTCCCCTGGACAATTGTCACATTACCTTTTTCGGTGGATCGCGGCTGGACTGAAGTCTGACGGACCAAAATCCATGGTCTAGGACCAATCAAACGTGGAGGAAATGTGAAGGAATTTAGATATCTTCTGAATGTTCGGTGACTTACTGAGATACTCTTATTTCGCGGCAGGAAGGTCGTGTAAAAGGTGTCGACGCTTTCTGGGACATTGGCATTTAAAACTAAAAAAGGGCTAGAACTAGGTCTAACCCTTTTGGTCTTATATAAGGAGAGCCGTGTCTCTTACAGCAAAGATAGTGCGGAAGCTGTGGACTGATTGGCTTGAGCCAACATCGCCGTTGAAGCCTGCTGTAAAACTTGTGAAGATGCGAGCTTCGCAGACTCTTCAGCCACATCGACATCGCGGATTCTAGAATTCGCAGCAGAAAGGTTCTCGTTAGACGTATCAAGATTCGCGATCGTAGAGTCTAAGCGATTTTGAAGAGCGCCGAAGCTTGCTCTCATGCCTCCAACCTGGGTAATGGCTTCGTCAAGAACCTCAAGGGCGTCTCTAGAGCCAGACTTCGAATCAAACTCAAGCCCGGAGACACCTAGGGAGCTGGCTTTAGCGTTGCTGTTCATATTGTGAGAGATCACGCTACTTTCGTCGCCAAAAGCGCCGACTTGTAAATCTACGTTCTCAGTAGAACCGTTTAACAAAAACTTGTCTCCGAAGCGAGTTGAGTCTGCGATACGGTCGATTTCGGACATCAACTGCTGAGCCTCAGTGTTGATAAATTCTCTTTCGGTGTCTCCGACAGTGTCGGAAGCGGCCTGAATACCAAGCTCCCTCATACGAACAAGATTGTTGTTAATTTCATTCAAACCACCCTCACCCACTTGGATCATAGAAATGCCATCTTCAGCATTTCTCTTGGCCATGCGATTACCGCGGGTCTGAGCTTTTAGGTTTTCTGAAATTGCGAGCCCTGCAGCATCATCGGCTGCTCTTGTGATCCGGCTCCCGGAAGAAAGCTTTCTCATTGAACTCTGAGCTTTGCCTGCTTGGT
>JAULKR010165234.1:0-24562 GCA_032356305.1 Prasiola linearis
TGGTGCTTCGCGAGGAGGTGGAACTCCTCGGTCAGCAGATCGACGGTGTAGACCCGCTCGCCGTCCTTCTCGTAGGAGCCGTTGCGGATGCGGCCTTTGGCGTGGACGAGATCGCCGGGCTTCGTATTGCTTTTGATCCACTCGAACCAGTTCGCGCTTCAGACGCCGTATTGTTGCAGTCTGGCTAGTTCATCGTTTTGTAGATCGGTGGGCTCGGCTTGCTCATCTATCACCGTTACCACGTTGTATTATCTACGGGAATCACTAACATTTGTGCAACAGAGCCCCTCGAAAGAGTAATGAGGAATTCGCTTCAGAGTTGATTTACACAACAAAGCTGCGTTGCATCTCAAGTATTAATAAGTATGGTTTCGATGCGATAAAATTTTAGTCTAAAAGATGAATAGCAAGGGAACGGGATGATCCCAGATATTACTCTCGAAACAAACAAGGAACAGCGGACCCCTTGCGTGCTGGTGGTCGATGGATCCTATTCCATGACGTCCGATAACGCGATTGGCGCGTTGAATGCTGGTCTTGCGACGTTCAAGCAGGCGCTGGAGGAGGACGAGGAAGCGATCATCCGCGTCCGCATCCTGATCGTGCGCATGGGCGGAAACGACGAGGCAGTCGTCCTCCAAGACTGGGTCGATGCCATCGACTTCTCGCCTCCTCCAGTTATCGCGGACGGAATGACGCCGATGGGCAAGGCGGTCGACCTCGCCATGACCAAGATTGAGGACGAGAAGCGCCGCCTTGACGCCAGCGGTATAAGCTATACGCGCCCTTGGCTCTTTCTGCTCAGCGACGGCCTGCCTAGCGACCAAGGGTGGGAGGAAGTGGCTGACCGCTGCCGCCAAGCACAGCGGGACAAGGAATTCGTACTGTTCCCGGTCGGCGTGGGGGCCAATGCCCAGAAGGAACCGCTCGAGAAATTCGGCGAACGCCGCCCGATGATTCGCGTGGATGCCGCCAAGTTCCGGGAGATGTTCGTCTGGCTCTCGGTTTCCATGCGGGCCGTTTCGCAATCGTCCCCCGGTGAGCAGACGCCACTGACCTCGACCGAGAGCTGGGGCACCTTCGATGGCTGAGAGCGGCGACCTTGCGGGTTGGAACGATTCGCGGTGCGCATCGGTCGAAACCGCATTCTGCCGCATGATCGCAGCATCGGTCATCGGCCCAGGCCATCGAAAGCAGGGTACGCCCCGGCAGGATGCCTTCGGGTTCCGGGCATCGGACGAGCGGGCGGTCGTTGTACTCTGCGACGGCGCTGGCTCGGCGGCACGAGCTGAAACGGGCGCCCGCATCACGATGGAGCGGGTTCGCGATATGCTTGATGCAGTCGACCTGCCTCATCCCTGCGCGACCGCAGACCCGGACGAACGCGAGGCGCGTGAAGGCGCCTGGCGCCTAGCGGCGGTCGATGCGGTACGTGATGCTCGCGCGGTCCTCGCCCGACGCTCGCGCGAAGACGGGGAGGGCGGAACGCTGCGGCCCTATCACGCCACCCTCGTGGCCGCCGCTATGGGCGAGGAGGGCACCGTCTTCGTGCATGTGGGCGACGGGTATGCGGCCGCCGTGACACTGCCGGATGACGAAACGGAGCAGGACGAAAGCTGGAAGCATCCTGCGGTCGTTTCCTTGCCGCAGAACGGGCAGTATTCCAACGAAACTGTCTTCGTGACGATGGACAACTGGGAGGATCTGGTGCGCGTCACCTTCGCCCCGCGCACGGACGTGATCGTGCTGATGACGGACGGGCCGGACGCCTTCGCCCTCGACGCCGCCCAGACCGGCCTCGCCACACCCCTCTGGCACGGCATCCACCGGCACCTTGCCCGCGTTCCGATCGAAACGGGTGCGCGCGATCTGCTCGGAACGCTCGACTCGCGCGATGCGCGGCGCATCGGCTCCGACGACAAGACCCTCGCTTGGGTCTTTCTTCCTCGCCGATGACGCGCGTTTTCCTAGAACGGACCCGTACCGCACTCGGCAATCTCGGGGTCACGGGACGCAAACTGGGCGGCGGCGGGGCGGGCACGGTCTACGCCCATGATGCCCTGCCTCGCGATACCTGCGTCAAGCTGTACGAGAGCTTGGACGTGGCGGACCAGCACGCCGAGAAGCTGGCAGTAATGATTCGCCAGACGCCACGGGATGTGTGGGTCGCGACCGAGCGCACGAAGACGGTGCAGCTCGCATGGCCGATAGACCGGGTCGTGGACGAACACGGCCGCGTCACCGGCTTTGCTATGCCTCTGATCGACACCTCAAATGCGTGGACTGGGTCGCAGGTGGTCAATCCGCGCCTCCGCACGCGCAACATGATCCCGCAGGGCCAGCGCATCGGCCTCGCCGTCGCGCTGAACACGGCGAACGTGATGCAGTCGCTGCACGACGCCGGGCATTACGTAATCGATCTCAAGCCAGGGAACTTCTTCGTCTACAACCGCAAGATACCCGCCCGGGCCGGGTTCGTCGCGATGGTGGACTGCGATGGCTTTTCGGTATTCGACCGTCAAACCGATCACCTCCACCCGGCTGAGCTTAACTCGCTCGAATATTCGCACCCGCGCGCGCATCCGCCGGGCGTTGGCAGGCAGTGGGTGAAGGACCACCCGCTGCAACAGGATCTGTGGACGGCTGCTGTCCTCTTCTTCAAACTACTGAACGGCACGCTGCACCCCATGTCGGGGGTTCCCCGGACGGGCAGGAACGTCCCGTCTTCCGAAGTGGAGAAGATGAGCAACGCCGCGCGGTACTATCCCTACGGACGCGAGGAAAGCGTTGAACTCGCCCCGTCCCCCGGCAGCATCCATCGCTGGATGAGCGACGAACTACGAGAGATGTTCGACGAAACCTTCATGCACGAACGTCCGCCTAGCCTAAGAAGGTGGAGGGCTGAGTTCGAGCGGCTCAATGAAAAGCTGCAGTTCTGTCCGAACGATCCCAACCATTGGAAGATCGGCCCCGGATGCGGCCATTGCGACATCCAGGCTGGGCGAGAGCCGCCCGAACCCGCCCCGCCGCAGCAGATCGCTATTCCCATCTCGACCATGGGCACGGTCACGGGCGAGACGCCGGCAGCGCGGAGCCTTGGGATCCCAGCGATTTCCTGGGTGGGCCCTGCCTTGCTCGATACCCTGCAAGGGGCCGCCGGGGCGGGATGGGGCCGCACCATGCTGAAGACGATCGCGCTGCCCCTCGCCGTCTACGCGCTTGCGGGGCTCGCGCTGCTGCGGCTCGGGGTGTGGAACCAGTACGCGCCGTTCTTGTATCTTCTGGTCGCGGTTTGCGGGGGGGGCGCCATCCTGCGGATCGTCACGGCGCGCGGGCATGGTTGGATCGGGCGGTTCGCGCTGACCGTCGGCCTGCTCGGGGGTCTGCTGACCGGCCAAGCGCTCGTCTTTGATACGGTGGACGGTATGGAGCCCGGTCGGTCGCCGGTGCAAGCCATCCTCGCCCCTCGGTGGATGTCGGGGCTTGTGACCGCAACGGGATGCCGAGTCGCGGCCTTTGCTCCGGTTCCGGATCGGCTTCTCATGCGCGTGCAGGCCATCGCCACGCTGCAACGGACGCTGAACGCGATGGGGGAGGGGCCCATCCCCGTCGATGGACGACTGGAAACCCGGACGCGCGAAGCCTATGCCCAGGCTGCCGGTCGCATTCTGTTGGCGGACGATGCCGCGCCCGGCCCGGATGCGACAGGCATCTGCAGGGCGGTGATGTCACTACGACTCGGCAGTTTTATCGCGAACATCATGAGATAGCGGCCTCTATCGCCTGCCCGACGTTTGCCCGGCGAGAACGTGATCGAGAACCAGCGTCGGGCGACCTTCTGCCTGCCGCGCTTTTACGATCGCCCGCGTATGCTCGCCGCGGCCATCCGGCAAATATGCAACGAGGATGTCGCTGACCGCTGAGACGCACTCGGCGCAGTCCCGGACCCGCTGCGCGAAGTCGGGATGATCTCTCGATAGGGCGCGGGGTGGCTCGCCGATCGGGCAGACAAGACCAGAGCGCTGGAAGCCGTCGCCGAGCGCTTTCTCCAGCGCACTGGTCTGGTCGCGGGCTTCCTGCAGGGGAACGCGCCCTTCGCCCAGGCCGTCGAGGGTGGGCCGCGGAGCCATGCGCAGGAACAGCGCGCAGGCCGGTCGGCCGCTGTGTCGTCGCCAGAACTGCGCCATCATGGTGGCCCCCAGACGGTCAAAGCCCGGCGCATCGGGGGTGACGATCTCAAGCATCAGGTCGCGCGCGTCAATGTCCAGCTCCTGCAGCAGTGACGCCTCCAAATCTGCCTCCAGTGACGGGGGGATGTCGTCAGCGCAGACGAGGGGGCCGAGGAAGCCGATCCGTCGACGCCATTTCCAAGCGAGATCCGCCCGGGGGGAGAATGGCCAAGGCGGGGGTGAGCGCAACTCGTCGCCCCGCTTCGCCGCCATCTCCATGAGCAGGCGTACGTTCTTACGGTCGCGTTCGCGTATGTCCTCATCGAGCGCTTCGTAGGATTTCATGCAGTCGTGCAGGCGGCGGACGTCGTCGCGACTGCCGTCCAGCGCAGGGCGCCAGCTGGAGAACCATCTTTCCGCCATCCACCGGTTATGCTCCAGCCGGGCAAGCCTCTCGATTGCTTCGGTATCATTCAACAGGTTAACTACCGCACCCGGCGCCGCCGCGAACGTATTAGGCAGGGTGCTTTCAGGTCCGGGTATCATGAAACCGGCCTCGCGCAGCAGATCCGGTATCGAAAGCGCTGCTTGCAAGCTGGACCGACGCATTGACGAACCAAGGTTCTCCCACGGTCGGTCCTCGTTAACGCGCTCAGGCGACAGGGTCTTGCGCCATGCATCATGCAGGGGTATCGCCTGCTTTTCGATCATATCGTCTAGAATCAGGTCTGCATCGGTCGGCTGCGTTCCGCCGAAGAAGACAATTCCGCCCGACAGATCTTGGACGGGAGCTGGCGCGAAAGAGTGTAGGTCGCGGGCGTGCAGGAGGATCGGAAACCGCGCTCGGTGATGCTCTACTCGCAGATGGTGTAGCTTCATAGCGATGGCAGTATTGGTCGCGTCATCGCCCGTGCACAGGACCAAGGCTGTTAGGGGGCGCTCGGTCTCGGTCACGAGCAATGGGTTGTCGTTCAGGCCGCACATGAGGCCGTCGAAGGAAGCGGGGTCGCGAAGCTCGACAACGTTCCCCAAGGCCGGAAGGCGCAGTGCGATCCTCTGACTGGCCGCCTTGGGGTCCTTGTCGAAGATGGACAGGACGATCTGTTTGTCAGCCGGTGCGCGGCACCGCAGTGCCACCTCTTCCGCGATCGCCAGCCCGATGCGTCCCATGCCGACGATTCCGAGATGCACCCGGTCCTGCCCCCTTAGTTGCGCGAGTTCGGGGAAATCGATGCGCGTGACTAGCGCTCGGGCCACCATGGAGGCTTCGCTGATTCGGGTCGCCTTGCCAAGTTCGGGGGCAAGGGCGCCTACGTCATCGGCGAACAGTTCACTCTCGATCCTCAAGCACATGGGCAGGTCGGGCTTGACGCGACAGAAGGCGAGCGCTCGCTCCAAGTTACGCATCTCTTCGCGGTCACCGAAAACGACAAGGTCAGGGGTCCGACCGAGAGCGTCGAGATAGGTCGATGGACGCCCTGGATCGGCGGCTAGCGCGATCGGGACTACAGCTTCCCGTGCCGTTCCACGCTCGGGCAGGACGTCGGCATGATCGATGATTGTAAGCTGCACTCCCGTCATCGCCGCCTTCGCCCGGAAATGGGCCAGTACGAAGGGACTAATGCCAACGATCACGATATGCCCCTTCCGGCGCGCGGCGCAAAAACGGAGCCAGCGATCTCGGAAGACTTCTAGCGTGAGAAGGAGGATGGCCGATGCGGCGGTAAGCAGACCGGTGAAACGGGCAATGCTCACGGCCATGTTTGGCGGGTCTACGTACATGTCCGCCCCCACGAACGCAAGCAGCGCGCGGTATACAGCATCGAACGGCCCGATGGGCCTTCCGGAGAGGCTTTCGCCTACGGCAAGCCAGCCACCCGTCGCGAGGATGATCGTTGCCGCGAAAAGAATGCTGAGCGCCAGCAAAGAGGGCCGTTTCATGCCCGGTCTTCCTTCTCGGTCGACTCTAGTTCCCCGATAAGCGCAGCGAAGGTCTCGTCGAGATCGACCAGCGCCTTCTTGCCCGTTTCGCCCTGCGACAGGGCCCGACTGGTGAAGCGGAGTTCGCGGCGCAACGCGCGCGCATCCGCAAGCATGAAGCGCTTTGCCTCGACCGGATCGGCCGCAGCGGCCAGGGTCCGGGCGATCGCCTCCGCCGGCCCGTTGCCCCGCTTGTGGATGACCATCACCAGCACCGCCGCGCCAGCGGCCTGCATGCCGCCTCTGTGCCAGGACGAAAAGGTCGTCAGCGCACCCGGTCCTGAACCCCATCTGTCGATGACGCCGTATCCTTGTTTCCCCATCGCAGGGTCGATCGCCTCGGCCAGCCGATCGAGGTCACGCCCTTCGATGCCGTAGAGCATGGACAGACGGAACGTGGTCAGCCAATGGGAAAGCTGTGGTGCGATCTGGTCCTTTTCGAGCCCGTGGCCCTCCGAAAGCTGGTTCATGAGCTTGTCGAAGGAGCCGAGCGCGCGTCGCTCTCTCGCCGAGAGCAACGTGCGGCCGACGATATCCAGCATCGCGTCATCCGTCATATCGTCGAGCATAGTGTTGCCTGGCCCGATGTCGTTGCAGGCGTGCATCCACAGCGACAGCAGAAGCATGAACGCCGAGAAACGCCATGCCTTCGCCGGTCCGTCCGCCCGATGCGCGTATTCTTCCGCCGCCGCGACGGCGCGCACGAGGGTGCGGATCTGCTGGTCCTGCGGGCTTGTGGGAATGATCCCGTAAAACGCACTGTGAGCCAGACCGAGCAGGGGTCTGGGGTCGTCGTCGAACAGATCATGAAGCCGGTCGACGGCACCGTCGGGGTCGAGCGCGAACATAGTCCCGACCACCGTGTTCCGCCAGTACTGGAGGGCGGCTGGTTCCATGTCCTCGGACTTGGCCATAACATGCTGCCACAGCGCCTCTATCACCTCGAAGGCACCAGATTCGGCGCGGTGCATTTCGAGCTGTTGCAGGAGACTCATGACGAAAACCGGCGACATCTCCGCGGCCTGGCTTTCGCGTTCCATCACCAGCTGATTCTGTTCCCGGATCCGACGTTCGTCCCCCTGATTCTGAGCAAAGCGCTGATATTCCTCCTGAAGCGCGCGATACGCTTCCTCTGCGCTCTGGCGGTGCAGGCGCAGCACGTCGAACAGTGTGCGCGCCACGTAGCTGGGGGTTGCCGCAGCTTCGTCGCGCATGCGTCGCGCCGGCAGGCCGGAAAAGGGCGTGACCAGCTCAATCCCGTGGTCGAGTGGCTTGCAGAGATGCACGAGGCCGTTGAAGAGAGCGATTTCTAAGGTGGAGCCGCGTTCGGCGAATTCGCGGGCATAGTAGGCGGCCGCATTGTCCGACTCGAACCTGGCTCTGCGCCGGTCATCCGCCTTGGCCCGCAGCACGATCTTCACATCCTTCAGCGAATTGTCGTCAAGGCTGCGCCGCCACTGGCGGGGCGCGGGGTCATTTGGCCGGTTGGGGTCGGGAAGGGCGGGGGCTGGCCACTGGTGGAACGTCGTGACGAACAGCTTCTCCCACATGAAGCGGAAGAGATCCCCACGCAGCTCCGGAAAGTTCGCCGTTAAGAAGAGGGCGGCGGCGGCGGCGGGTTCGCGAGTTTCCTCCGCCACCACGTTCCGGTCGAACGTGGTGCGCCATTCGGCATCGACCTCCGTGTCTTCGACCGCGTCCAATTCCGCCTTGATCTCCTTCCACCGGTTGCGTCGATACGCCCCGAAGATCCGGTCGAAGGCGTCCGAGCCGTCCTCCATAGGTACGCCTTTAAGTACCGTCTCCAGTGCTCCGGTATGATCTTCCCTTATCATTGTCCTCAGCATCTCCGGCGGGGACGGATCGAGCGGGTGGCGGAAATCCTGCATCTGTTTCAGGAGGCTGGCGCGTCCCCGGAATTCACGCAGGTGGCGGGGTGAAACGATGACCACCAGCGTCATGCCCGCCTCCACAGCAGCGGCGTTTAGTCCTTTGGGGTCTGAATTGCGCTGCCAGAAGGGGCTGTCGCCCCCGGCCTTGTCGCTAACCACGACCGTCAGGAACCGATTGCCTGCATATCGGCGAGGCAAGGCCTTCAGGTCTTCCAATAGGTCCACGCGGCCCGCCGGCCCTCGGAACAGAACAGTTGATTCCGCTCTTTCGCTCGCCCCGTAGACCCAGCTCAGCCCGAAGATCGTAGTAGCGGCGACCACCTTGAGGCCGGGTCGGGGCATCGCAGCCCCTTCGTACAGGTCTTCGAAGATCGCGAACAGACGATCGCCCTCCGACATCCGCACCAGGACGTCGGCGATGGAATCCGCGTTGTAGTCGCCCGCATTGTTGTAGTCGTACTTCTCGACATTCGCCCCGAGCTTCGCACCGTCGGCATCAGTTGCCCCTTTCCTGCCCTTTGATCCACCGGCCCCGCTCTTTGCCTCGTCGGCTCCGGGCTTGGGCCCGCTCGCATCGGCCGTGCCGGTTCCGTCCTTCGTCTCGCCTGCTTCTGCGGAAGATTCCGGTTTTGGGTCGACCCCGTCCCCTTGCGTCTTCGCGTCCGCTTTCGCCGTCGTGTCGTTCTTGTCGGTCGCATCTTGCATGGAAAAACCTCAGTTCGACAGCCAGAGTTCGGCCTTGGTGGATGGTGTTGTCCCGACCCGGCGCCCGTCTGGCGTGATCGCCGCAAGGCTGCCGTCGACATCGATGGTCCAGTAGGGGGCACCCGCGGTGCGGACGGCCAGATCGAACGGATTGTGCCAGTCGTCCCGAGCCCCCTCTGGAGCGATCACGGTTTCGTAGAGCTCGGGCGTCCAGAGCGGTCGCAGCGGGACATCCGCATTCCCGGCACCACGGGCGGTTTCCATCGCCTCCTCGGGTCCAAGCAGCGTGCGACCACCGCGCGAGACGGGCCGAGTCGTGATCGAGCATTGCTGCAGCGTCTCGGATCGGGGCACGGGGCGGATTATGGTTGGCGGATCGACCCCTGGGACATCTACGAGCTGGTCCGACACCGACAGATCTCTACGGAAGGCCAAGTAGGTCGATCGTCGTCCCCCGTCGATATTGGGGTTGCGTAACCCGGTGGCAACCCGGTCCGCCTGACGCCAGATGCGATCGGCGATGGAGGCTAGGACGGAGGTATCCTCACCGTTCCAGTATTCGTGCTGCGCCTGCCCGAGGCCGAGCGGCAGATCGTCCATTTGCGGGTCCAGCCGCACGCTGTGCAACCGCTGCATGCTCAGCGCGCGGATCAGCTCGTCGAGATAGATCGCGTGCTTCGCGCCGTCTTCGGCGGAACGCGGCATCGTGCGGTTGGACATGACCCCGAGGACGCAGGCGGCGGATCGGTGCGCTTCGGACAGGTCCATCAGCCACAGGTCCCCAGACCCCAGCACCCGCGTATCGACGAAGAACCAGCGCTCCGTCCAGTCCGGATGCGGCCCGAGGGTGTCCTGCAATGCAGCGATCAGACGATGCACCGCCTCCGCATCCTCGCGCCGGTAGGCGACGTAGACCGCGCCGGGAACCCGACGATCCGTCATTCGATCTCCGTCGGATCGTTCGGTCCATCGAGCCGCGCGCCTGTGCGCAGGTCGCGAAGCTCGCTGAGCTGTTTCTTGATGGCTTTGCTGCGCCTTTCTAGGGCATCGCGCAGACGGTCGGTGCCAGACCCGCCGTCGTCTGGATCGTTGGAGCCGGGGAAGATCGAGATGCTTTCCTCGCTGCCGCCGCCGAAACTGATCCGATCAAGTTCCCTCTGGTCCTTCGCTTGATCCGCCTCCAGGCTCCGCAGCCGTTCCTTAGCTTGGTCTATGCCGCGTCCGGCGCGGATGGCGCCGCCGCCGACCGCCGCGACGATCACGGTCGCCGGAAACACACGGACCATCAGGCCGAACTGCCGCCCCGCCTTCTCGAAGGCATCCGTGATGTTTTCCCGCAATGTCCCGAGCCTGCCCTTCGCGAAACGCTCCGCCTCGATGTCCTGGAGCGTACCGCGCAGCGCCTCGCGCATGAGCTGTTCGAAGGCCCCGATATGCTTCTCCGGCGTCTCGTGGCGAAGGGCCATCGTGCGGAATCTCTCCCAGGCGGCAACGGCCCCGCAGTCGGGTTCGGCACCGCCGACATTGGGGTTAGCGAGCCGGTCGATCTGGTACTGGAGCGTCAGGACGGCCTGCACTTCCTCGCCATCCTCGTATTCGAGGGCGAGCGGCACCGTCAGGTTGCCCAGGGCACCGCGCATAATTTGGTAACGTTCCTGCACCTCGTCGGGTTCGACCGTCACAACAAGCGGCGGCCTCAGATGTAGGCCGAAATGCTTGTTCAGCGCCTCTTCCAGCAGAAGCTCGATGCGTCCGGCAATCACGTTGCGGTTGCCGGTTGTATCGAGGAACTCGTCCGGCTCCATCTGTGCCAGCGATAGAGAAACGACTGTCTCGCACTGCCTGGTCATCTGTTCGGAGAGCATGTCGATCATGTTTCCGTCGCCATCCGCCGCTCCCTGGAAGTATTCGGTCAGCAGCACCATTGAGGCACCCTCGGGAAGAAACGCGTCGAAGCGGAAGTTGAGCTGAGGTCGGGTGGAGGTCTGTGTTAGTTCGTAGGGTCGCAGGCCGGTTTCGACGGTGATGCCGTTCCGCAGGGCGCGCAGGAAGGGATCGCTTACCTGGGCGATGCGCAGGCGCGCCTTGAAACCGTGACGCTCGAAATACGGGGCCGCCAGCGCGTTCGCCCGTTCGTCGAGGCGAAGCGACGTATCCTCGGGCAGTGCGCCGAAGCCGGGCAGGGCATCCGCGGGCATATCCGCGATGGCCTGCTTTATCGCTGTCGTTGAGATCGCCATGACGAGGGCCGAAAGCCATTTTTCCTGATCGCCGGTGGCCGCTGCCTGCTGCACCGTGTCGGGCGTTTCGCCGTCTCTAGTGCGAGTTGCTGCGGCAGCGCGGGAAACGGCGAAGGCCTTGCGCAGACGGTCGTCGTCGATGGAGCGCGCGGTGTACTCGATTTGGAAACTAGCTTCGCGGCCCGTTCCCAGCAGGGAGGCCTTCACGCCGCCGCTGCCGGCGAAGCCCGTTGCCTCTGTGTTGCCGGGTACGTCAACAATGCGCAGCGTGACGGCGTAGCCGAACCGGTCGCCAATCTCCCTGTTCGCGATGCGCCCCACCTCGCTCGCGACGCGGCCCGGATCGTGGTGCAGCTCCTGTACCGTATACGAATTGTCGAGCTGCTGGCGGATCGTGGCGAGGACAGCCTGCTCGACCGAACCGGAAGAACCGCGTGCTGGGATCTGGTTGAGCAGATAGGCCAGCTCGCGCACGGACCCCTGGTCCGCGGTGCTCGGCGCGTCGAGGGTGACGACGATATCGACCGGCTGGCGGCGTCCGGTATCGGTTGGCACTACTTCCACGCGCATCTGTCCGATAACCTCGTGCCCGCCTTCCAGCCGTGGCTCCACCGCCACGCGCGGACCGTCGAGGACCGTGAACCCCAGCCCCTCTATCCGGGTGCGCAGCGTCGCTTCGAAAGCTATCCGACCGGGAAAGACGGCATCCACCTGCCGCGCGGCGTCGTCCACGTTCCGAAAATGCTCCGCGAGCTGTTCTTCGATCTCGCCGTGCACAATCTGGGACGGCTTTTCCTCCTGCGCGAATTTCTCGACGAAGGAGACGAGGGAGTCGTGGTCCGGCGGAATGCCGACAGATATTCGGACCAGCACCCGGCGGATGCCGGAAACGTGCGGGTCTTGAACGGGGAAATACCCTGCATAATCGGCACCGCCTGTTCCCTTCAGCCACAGGACCGGGGTGCGCCCCGTCTTCTCACGGATGAATCGGAAGGGGGCAAAGCCGCTGGGGGCATAGCGGACCATGCCCGGCCCAGGGGACCCTTCCTTGTGGTCCCGGGTGATGGCGATCTGATCGAACTTCATGGGCGGCCTCCTTGCCGACAGTATAGGACAGGACGATCGACGTCTCGCGCGCAGTCGACCATGCGGTGCATCGATTTCTATCCGGGGCGGATTCCGCACCGGGGCACGCGCGTCCAATGGCGCGCACAGGTTGTGCGCGATCCGGCGGGGCCTATTCCAGGATCAACCGGGGGCCCCATCCTTTCGACCCGGCATCCGAACCGGGGGCGAACACAGGAGGCGGAATAGGGGCAGAATTGGATGCGGGAACGTTCCGAGCTGCATCCTTCTCCACGATGGCCAGCAGTACGGCGGTACGGTGAACGCTGTTGCGAGGCGCGGGGATGTCCGGTCGAACGCCCACTCCGGGCACGCATTCTTTCCTGCCTAGCCAGACGAGTTCGGCCGTCGAGAGGACGAGGTTTCCCGAAGTGTATCCCAGCGTCTGCTGGGCGAGGCATTTGCCAAAGGTGGGGCCTCCGACGATCCGCGCCTCCCCGAGCGTGCGCAGAGCGATCGCGATCACTTCCGCGGCGCTGGCGGTGATGGAGCTCGTCAGCAGGTAGACGGGGCCGATTCCCGGTATGTCCGCATCCGCCACGGGAAGCGAATATGGCACCTGTCCATGCCGATGGACGGTCACGGCCGACTGCCCGGCCCGGCCCGGCCCGACGAAGCGGGAAAGTACGGCGACCGCCTGCAGCAGATCGCCTCCGGAATTGTAGCGCAGGTCGAGCACTACGGGCCGCCCGTCGGCGAAGCCAGTACGTTCCGCATCGAAGGTATCCGCGGCTCCTTCTTCTAGGTCGTGCAGGTCGATCAGCCAGAGATCGCCCCGTCGTTCGACCGCCGGGAGGGGACGCTCGACGACTTCGCGCATCACGGTGATCACGCGCTCTGCCCCCGTTCCGAGTTGCCGCAGGTGGAAGACGGACGTTTCGGGGGCAGCCGCGATGATCGCTTTGATCTCCCGCAGTCCCTTGCCGCCCAGCCAGCGGTCGTTCACGGCGAGCAGCTCCACGGCATCGTCGACACCCTGGCGTGCGAACGGCCCGCCCGCTCGGGGTTTCGCGATGTAGCGGCCGTCCTCCGAGGCGGCCAGAAAGCCGAATTGCCGGGATGCCTCGCCCGAGAGTCTTTCCGCCCGGATCCAGCGGGCATACGGGTCGCGGCCTCTGAGCGCCGAGGCGGTGGCGGGTCCGCCGGTGCGGGCATTCACGGTTTCGGGCAGGCCGAACAGGGCGACCCGTTCGATCTCCTTCAGCGCTTCGTGCCCCAACCCCGACTCCGCCGCCGCGCCGCACAGCGTGAAGGCCACCGACACTGCGAGGGCAGGGGGTAACAAGATCGCGTGCCGGCGAAGACCTGCGCGGACTGCCCGGTCGCCAGAAGTTCCTCCGAGCATGATGGTCAGCCTCCGCCCTTCGTCTGATGAATGTACCACAAATATCTATCATGCTCGTTTCCAAAACCCTGGCACCGCGCGATTAGCGCCGCCGGAGACGGCTCACCTTCCTGAGGTTCTCGATCTCCCGGTTCAGCTTGTCGATTTCGCTCTGTGCTGCTACCACCTTAGCTGGATCATCAGTTTCTATGGGCGGGAGCGCCCGCTGCCGGGCCAGTTCCGCGTCGAGACGATCCGCCTCGGCGAGCAGCTGTTGCGTTTCCAGATCTAGCCGCCGGGTTTCGGACTGGTAGAGGCCCGTCACCCCCTGAACGGAGGTGGCCTCCGACGCGAGGGCGGCAGCCTGATTTCCGTATTGGCCGGAAACCGTGTCGAAGCTGACGATCTCGTTGCGCAGTTCTTGGATGCGGCCGCCGGTGATTGCGATCGACGACTGGAGCGATGCACGTTCCGCAAGCAGATACTGATTTTGTGCGGCGAGCGTTGTGCGCTGGCCTTCGAGGGAGCTGGCGTCGATCTGAATGCGGGTCAGTTCGCTCTGCCGTTCCTGTACCCGCACGTCGTTTGCGCCCGAACCGACGCAAGCGGCGGTCGTGAAGATATCCCGGCTGACGGACGGATCGCAGTTTACCGGGGCGGTCGAGCAGGCGGCGGACAGCAGACCGGCGGGGATGACGAGGGTTGTGAGAAGCTTCATGTCGGGATCCTTTCGCGGAAGACGACGACGGCCCGCCGGTGGCGGACCGTCGTGGCGGCGGACGTCAGAAGCTGGTACCGACACCGCCCGTCAGGCGACGGGCCGAAAGACGGTCGCGCTGGTTTCTCGACCGGTCGGTGCTCGCCCGCAGCGTCGCGATCTGGTCCCGTGCCTTGCTGATCTGCTGGTTCAGCTCCGGAAGCGCGGACTGAGCGACCTGGGGAGCGGGCTGCGTGGCCAGCTCACCGGAAAGACCCGTCACCTTGTTCTGGGCATTGCCGTATGTCTGGGCGGTCTGCACGCTTTCCCGCTGCGCCTCTTGATACACGCCTTGGATTGTGAGCAGGTTATTCTCGGCATCCGCGAGGGCGATTTCCGCGGAGCGCGTGCGGTTTTCGGCTTCGCGGTATTCCTGCTCCAGCAGGTTCTGATCGATGTTGAAGGACGCGTACTGCGCCTCGAACTGCTGCACGTCGTTCTCGTTAGCGTCGATCTGGCTCTGCAGGGAAGCGACGGCCTGGCCGAGATCGGAGTTGAACGTCTGCGCATCGGCAATCTGGTCGGTGTAGTATGCTTCAGTGGACGCGTACTGATTCCGCCGCTGCGTCACATACGTTCCGGCCAGATACCCCGTCAGCGCGCCAACTCCTGCACCGATGGCCGCACTGCGTACCTGGTCTTCCTTGTCCTCGTCGTCCTTGCCGACGACGGCACCGACGATGCCGCCCAGGGCGGCGCCCACGCCCAGCCCCGACAGCTGTTCCGTGCTGAGCCCCGGGATCGTGGGGATCCCGGATGCCCCACCCTGTTCGGCGCAACCGGTCAGGAGCAGGAGGGTTATGGAAAGGGCCGCGGTGGTCGGGGTGGTTTTGGATTGAAGGGTCATACTGGTCTTTCCTCTAGGTATTCTACGTGTCATTTCCACGTTTCAGGCTTCATGAAGAGTTCGACGGCCTGTCGACGCCATGCGTAGGGCTCCGCGTCTCCGCGTTGCATTGATGCGATATGGAGCCGCATCAGGGTCAAGGATGCGCGGTCGACCGGAGTGGGCGACGAGTCCCGGAAGACTGAAGGATATACGCTGTCGACCATATCCCGGTAGCTGGCCGCATCAATCACGGTTTCTTGGTAAATGGTCCAGTGGCGCTCGGCATCGCGCTCCTGTTCCTTGACGAGGGCCTGCAGGTCTCCGAGCTTCTCCTTCTCCAGGACCACGTCCTCCTCATAGTAGGAATCCTGAACGGCAAGGGCGCGCCAGCGCTCGACCATCTCCTTGCTGGTCGTGATCTCGCTCAGGATAGACGGACGCTGGAACTGTCTGGCCCCGAACTCTCCGAGCGCGTACGTGCCGTTCCTGAGCCCACCGAGGACCGCCTTGCGCTGTTCGCGCAGTAGGTCCTTCTCAGCCTCGAAGGCCGATCGCTCGATGTCGCGCAAGGCTCCGCGCTCACCTTCGTCCTCACTCCGGTCCATCAGGATTCGTGCCAACTCGACGATGCGGCCGACGGAATCCTGTGCCTGCACGACCGGCGCGGCGGTGGAGCGGCGCACCTGGGTGCGGCTCTGGTCTATGCGCGCCTTGGGGGCCTGCGCGACGATCACATCCTCGTAGAAACCCGGATCGGGCACCGCTAGGCTGCCGATGGCGAGCCGGAACCCCGTCTCGGGATTGCGTGCCTCGTCGATCTCGCCGGCCGAGTCGCGGGCGTAAAGGGGCACTTCCTCGCGCATCGATGCTCGCAGGGCGTTCCGGGTGCTACGAAACCCGCCGCCCCGCGCGGCAGCCCCACCAACCTTGCCTTGGGTGAGGTTGGTGCGGAACGGCCCTTCGGTCAGTTCCTGCACGTTGCCGTAGAGATCGTAAATGCCGTCCGCCGATGGCTTGAGCGAACCTATCGGGATCGGGGCGTTATTCTCGATCTGGGCATAGTCCTCAGCCTGGTCGGGCGTAAAGGGAGCCGCACGGATGAAGGCGCTTTCGGGGCCAGTCGCCGCCGCGTAACCATCGCGCGCTGCGTATTCCCATTCGTCTTCCGTCGGCAATCGGAAGAAGCCGGTCGATCCGCCCAGCCTGGGCATGGCGGCCATACAGGCATTGTCGGAGAAGCACCACTGATTGTAAGCGCGTAGGAAGCCGCGAACGTCGGAAAAGCGCAACCATCGCATCGGCATCGTGTAGATGCGCCGACGAAGCCGCGCGTCGTCGCTCCGCATCCGAGCCACAGTCTTCACGTCCCGGCCGCCGAGGGCGCGGTCGAAAGCCTCAATGCCCTTTTCCCGGTTGCCGCCACCCATCATGGCGATGTACTGGCCGATACTGACCTCGTACTTTCCAAGCACGATGTACCAGGCATTTCCTTCTGAAAAGGAACCGCCGACCAGTAGGCGTTGCTGATCCTCGAACACGGCCTCGGTCCCCTTAGCCGCTGCGCCAGCGAAACCGAAGCGCAGTTCACGGTCCTCGTCGCCCCAGTAGCCCTGGCCCGGCACCCGCAGCCGCGCGAAGACCATGCCCATTTGCTCGCCTTCTAGTGACGGCATGGGAAGGACGAAGTCGTTCTCGTGTCGTGTCTCGACGGGGTGATAGACATCCGCCATGAGGTCCGCAGCCTGCGCTACTAGGGAGAAGGGGAGGGCCGCGAGAGCGGCGAACAGGGCGGTACAGGCATAATGCATGTGACTACTCGATACGGATGGCTTCTGCGGGATCGATCGATGTCGCGCGCACGGCGGCGAACAGCGAGGAGAGAAACGCCAGCGCGAGCGCGATGCCCGCGGCGGCAGCGAGATGCCCGGGCGGCAGACGGCATAGATCAGCCCCGAGAGCGAGCGTTTCCGCGAAATAGGCGTTGATGACCGTGCTTCCACACGCGAAGATGGCGAAGGAGAGCGCCACGCTGGCGACCGCGATGGTCAGGGCCTGGGTCACCGGAAATCCGGATACCGCAATGCGCGAGAAGCCGAGCAGCCGCAGCATACTGATATCGCTGATCTTGCGCTCTACTGACCCGTAGAGGCTGGCGGCGAGGGCGGCGACGGCCCCCGCGATACCTGAGGCGGCGATGAGCCAGAAGAGAGCCGTCAAGATACGGTCGAGTTCGATCAGCCGGTCGATTTCCGCAGTCTTGGCCACGACTTTTGTGCCTCTCTCCTCCAGCGTGTCGACCAAGAGGCTAACATTCTCGATGCGATCAGCATACAGGCGAAAGCCGTAGCGACGGAACACGGGCCGGAGTTCGCCCGAGCCTTCCTCGTACGTCACCGCCCCTTGATATGCCGCGCGCATCACGCCGGCCAAGGCGGCGGGCACCACGATCCGGTCGCCCGGTGCAGTGCCGACGATGCGGACGGGCACGGTGAGGGGCTGCTCGGCGCCCTCGATCACGAGCGTTATGCGAGCCGCGTCTATTGGCAGCGCCGCGATGATGTCGGCGGGAAGGAGCGCCTGGTCGATCGAGCCCAGAGGAGGAGGCGCCCGGCTGCCGGAGCGGGGTGGCCAGGGCGGATCGAAGCCGAGCAGTTCGCGCCCTCGAGCGTCGGGCGACAGGCCGATTACGGCTGTCGTCTCGCCCGCATCTCCTACCCGCACCCGCACGCCTTCCGCGAGGGGTAGGACCGACGCCGCCCGCCCGATCAGCTTGTCGGCAAGGGCCGCCACGCCGCTGCTTCCGGTCGGCGAACGCGCCGCGAGGATCAGCGCGCTCGCAGTCGGGGCAGGTAGGCCGAGCCTGTCCCCTGCTTCCTGCGGCGTCAGGGGGTCGAGCGACGTGAACCCTGTATTGAGTGTCAGCCGCAGGGAGGAGACGGACGCCATGGCTTCGGGAGAGAGGACAAGAGCCGCGTCGTAGACGGGGGCGACCCGAAGTGGCTCACCTTCCCAGCCCCTCGAAGGCACCGGGCTGCCTTCCTTGTAGCGCTCGACGTCGTCGACGAGCTCGGAAGGGACGTAGATCCGGTCCCGCCCGTCGGCCCTCGGCGCCAGTATCGACACGACTGTCAGGGGTACGGCCTCGCGCTGCCTCCGCCCGCCCAACGTGCGGGTAACCTCGAAGACGATCGCATCACCGGGGGCCAGATCGAGCACGCTGCCCAGCGAGGCGGAAACGACCACTTCCCCCGATCCAGGTGCCCGGGCGCCGTTTTCGAGGATCAGCGGATCGCCCGGCGCCGTTGGTAAGGCGTCCACCCGGGCTTCCCGATCCGGGGCGTCCACCGCATAGGCCCTGCCGAGCGCCGTGTTGGCGAGACTGTTGGGCAGGATGAACGACGTGGCTGGGTTCGCCTCCAGCTCCCTAAACAGGGCATCCGGAACGGGCCGGGAGGCTTCGGGCCGAATTTCTCGGAACACGGGGTCTTGAACCAGACGCTCGCGCATCGTCTCGACGACGCCGTTCTTGAGCCCGAGCAGTAGAAGCAGCGGGCCCAGGACGGCCGCGAGGGCGACGGCTTGGCACAGCGTCAGGATCCATTCGTGCCGCATGTCCGCCAGAGCGATACGCATGAGGGTGAGGGCTCGCCCGATCACGCCGCCGCTGCCGGTTCGCTGGAGATGCAGGTGGAAACGACGTGGCCCTTTTTCGGATATTCCAGATCGAAGCGGACTTGTATGTCGGCGAACTCGGCGATGAGATCGGGCTGATGGGTGACGATCAAGACCGTCGCGCCCCGGGTCCTCGCCAGATCGGCCAGCGGTTTGAGGACGCGCACGGCATTGCGGCGATCGAGGGCCGCCGTCGGTTCGTCCGCCAGAATGATAGGCGGATTGACGGCCAGCGCGCGCAGCACTGCCGCCCGCTGTCGCTGTCCCCCCGAAAGCTGTGCGGGTTTGGATCCCAGCTGGTCCTTGATCCCGAGCCGCGCCGCGAGGGTGGTGATGAGTTCCGCGTCGGGGCGCTCACCGCGCAGGGAGAACGGCAGCGACGCGTTCGCCCGCACGTCGAGAAAGGGAAATAACCCGCCCGTCTGGAGTACGTAGCCCATGCTCCGGCGCCGGAAGCGGGCTAGCGCGCGGTCGCCGCCCTCGTCCCACAGCATCATGGCGTTCGCTTCGTCGCCGTCCTCGCCCCGGACGAGGAAGTCGTCGACCGTATCGGGGCGTAGCACGAGCGCGATTAGATCGAGTAGGGTACTCTTTCCGCAGCCCGAATCACCTGTGATCGCCACGATCGCGCCACGCGGGATGATAAGGGCGGGAACCACGAGATCGAAGCGAGCGTCCGATTTCTCGCGTCGTTTGTGTAATCCGGACATGAGGATCACCGGGTCGGCATTGCTTGGGCCGCTGATCATGGAAGCATCTCGAGCGGCAGTGCCGTGATCTGCTGGTTGGGATCGGCCATCCGCTCGTCGAGCTGGATCCAGACGTCGGAGTTTTCGAGCCTGTCGAGAAGTCTCGCATGCTTCTCTTTCAGCCGGGCCAGCAGGTCGATGCGGTCCGGCGTGCTCAGGTCCTCGAACTCGTCTGGGGTCATCTTGGTCAGCTCGCTGCGGTACGGCAGGCCGTCGATCCATCGGGGAAGGAAGGCGGACTTGCCGAGTGCCGTGGCGCTCTGCTGGGTGATGTCTTGGTCGGCGGTCGCCTGGGTAGTCAGGGCCCGTAGCGCGGTGAAAAAGTCCATGCCCATCATTTGGCCATTCTGGCCCGCGTCGAGGATCAGGTCGAGGGCGTCGGCGATGTCAGCCACCTGCGCCCGGGTCGTCATCAGGCGCACGTCGAGTGCCGGGCGGCTGGTCCTTTCGAGGTCGTAGTCGAAGATCCAAGCGGTGAAGTCCCGGGGCGGCGTCGACCCGCTGCCGAGGAAAGCGACAAGCTGGTTGGCGACCGCTTGGCGCATCGCACCGGCAAGCCCGTCGTCGAGGTCGTCACGCAGTTCCTCGTTTTCGAGACCACCCTCCCCGGTACTGGCAACCGCCGCGCTGGCGACGCCCGCAACGTCGCCAGCCGCTGCTGCATTGAGCAGGCCGTTCCATTCAAATGAAACCGCTTCAAGGGCGGCGCGTATGGCGGGTGCATCATTCGCGTCGACGGTACGATAGGCCGCACTTTTATCAGCATTCGTCGATAATGCGCGGAATTGCGCCTCGGCCAAGGCCCAGTCCTCCTCGGCCCGCTCCTCGCGCAGGTGCAGCGCCGCGATGGAGATCCCGCTTCCCTTTGCAGCCTCCCGCAGGCTGGGTGCCGCGCGGTTAATGGTGTTCTGGGGGTGGCCGAAGGGGTGGCTGCTGGCATCGCCGATCAAGGCGATCACGCGAATCTCCGAATCCGGCCGCCAAGCCGAGTTCAGCGCTTCCTCCACACCGGCGAACATCTCCTCGGCATAATCGTCGCTGCCGGATTCTGCGGCTCGCGCGCTCGTTTCCAAGATCTCGGCGATGGTGGCTGCATCCTCCAGCTCGGGGGTGAAGTTGCGCGCCACGAACTCCAGATCCGGGTTGATGGCGAGATCATCGCGATAGCCGACCAGGCCGAACCGGACCTTGCCTGGATACTGCGTCTCCAGCGAGGTGGCCGCATCGATCATGCCGGTCCGCAGCGCTTCCATTGAGGGGGCCATGGAGCTGGTCATATCCACCGCAAAGACGACATCCATCGACAGCGTGCGCACGTCTGGCGCGGTGCCTTTGGTCCGGTCCGTATCGAAGGTGACGAGCAGCCTGTCATCCTTCAGCGTCCCCTCGACGACGGCTCCCTCCTCGTCGGTCCGGGCACGTGTGCCGGGTGTCGCGAAGGCAACCTGAAGATAGCGAGCGTCGTTTTCAAGGTAGAGCATCTCCTCGTAGTTCACGATCGGTACGACGTAGAACTGCTCCGGATTGTCGATGTCGACGAAGCCGGGCGGTTCGGTCGCGATCACGCCTTCGGGCACGTTCCCCGCGAAGAGTTCCTCGTAGCGTCCGGCTACCGCCGCGGCCGTGTCTTCCGCCTCCGCAATTTCGCGAAGCGATTCGAGGTTCGAGAACATCAGAGCTGGGGGGCGCTTGGCCGCGCCGTCGCCGGGGTGCCGGTAGGCGAGCATCAGCGACTGGCGCCACTCCAGCACGTCGGCCGCCTTGAGCCATCCCACCGGATTGCCGAGCGTCGCGCCCACCCGGTACCAACCCTTCGGGTTCGTCGGATCGGAGAAATCAAGATCCTGCCGTTCGAAGGCGAAGAAGGGCGTGAAGGAGGGAAGATTGTCCTTCATCACCGCGCTGTCGTCATCGGGCGAGACGTAGAGAGAGGAGAACGGGCGGGGAAGCACACGCAGCGGAAGCAACGTTTGGTCGACTCGACACACTTGATCCGGCGCACAGGTAACGCCATCCATCGACATCGTTTCGCCCGATACGGTGCCGCTCATTGCCAGACATGCGACGGTGCCGAGTAGAATGCTTCTCATCAGAACGCCTCTTAAGAAATTAACCTCTCCTAAGAATTAATAGCAATCGGTAGGAAAAATAAAATCCTTTTACGCGAGTGGAGTGGCGTTGTTGCACGGATCGGCTGGGATTCCCGCTGAGAATCCAGTGTGGTAGCTGAGGCGGATGAGCAAATCAATTCCGCCACGCTACAAGACGACGAACTGGGCCTCCTACAACGCGGCGCTGAAGCGGCGTGGGTCGCTGACGATCTGGTTTGATCCCGAGATGGTATGGGAAGCTGCTCCATCAGGCAAACGCGGTGGTCGGCAGGTCTATAGCGATGCCGCCATTCAGGCGTGCCTCACGCTCAAGGTGGTGTTCGGGATGGCGCTGCGCCAGACGACGGGGTTCGTCACCAGCCTCCTGAAGCTGTCCGGGCTGGATTGGTTGGTTCCCGATTTCAGCACGCTCAGCCGCCGCGCGAGCGATCTCGCCGTTGTCCTGCCTCGCCGCGCTTCGACCGGACCGATGCACCTCCTGATCGACAGCACCGGGATCAAGGTAGAGGGTGATGGCGAGTGGCACGCGCGCAAGTATGGCCCCTCCAAACGCCGTCGTTGGGTCAAGCTCCACCTCGCGATTGACGCGGAAACGCTGGAGGTTCAAGCCGTCGAGGTAACGGGTGCAGGCGTTGGCGACGCGCCCATGCTTCCCGAACTGCTAGCGCAAATTCCGCCCGACCAAGACATCGGATCGGTTACGGCAGACGGTGCTTACGACACCCGCAAATGCCATGACGCCATCGCGCAGCGCGGTGCCGATGCGATCATACCGCCCCGCAAAAATGGCAAGCCGTGGAAGCCGACCACGCAGGGAGCTATCGTCAGGAATGATGCTCTGCGCGCCTGCAGGCGATTCAGTCGCTCAGTGTGGAAACGCTGGAGTGAGTATCACCGGCGATCCCTTGTTGAAACCAAGATGAACTGCGTCAAACGGCTCGGTCAGGGCATTATGGCCCGCAAATTCGACAGGCAGGTAGCCGAACTGCAAATCCGTATCAGCGTCCTCAACCGCTTCACCACGCTTGGAACGCCCAAAACCATCGCCGTCCAGAAAACATGAGACTTACCCAGTAAGCAAAAATTCAACCTTTAGCCGATCCGTGCAACAGCGCCCACTGGAACATGAACGGTCTGAGCGCATGGTCGAGTGGATCATGGCACCTGGCCCCGCCTCGTCCACGCCTTGCCGCCCTGACGGCTCCAGAAGGATGCAGGGTCTATTTCGATCTGTTCGAGGTGTTTGAAATCGCGTAGCCCGCCGTTGGCCGCTCGCACCCTGTCTGCATCGGGAGTGCTGCCTTACAGGCTCGAACGCGAAAGTTGATCAGAATGCATCAGGGTTTGCGTAAAACGCTGTCAAGCGCAATACTGAATGTATCGTTACTGTATGCGATGCTAAAATTAGCCTTCTGTTTATTTATTTATTCTGATTTTACCTCCTATTTTTAAGGATAATTCTATCAAATATTCCGAACTTAAGCGTATCGGGCGTATTTCGAACAGGAATTGTTTACGGCTGTACGTCATCCTCTCTTGCATAGAGATTGCGCTGAAGAGGGGCATACCGCCATGGATTACGAAATGGATTTCACCGAGCCGTTCGACGTCGAAGCGATGATCAGCGGGGATGTCGACTATGATGACGACGCCCTGACACTGCCCGACGATTCGATGTTCGACGAGGATGACGTCGACTATTGAGAGGCGGCATGTCGCCCCGGCAGGGGCGGTGCCAGGACATTCCTGGGAACCAAGGCGCATAGTGCGCTTGCGTATTTGTTGAATCAGCTTTCGCTACTTCTCAATTTACAGGCTCGTCCCCTGCAAGTCGCACCCGAAAGCTGATCAGAGTGCATCAACGTTTGCGCAAAACGCTGCAGGCGATTACGAGCGCGGCACCCCGCGCTCGCTGTTCGGTCACGCCGCGAGTGACATTTCCTCACCCTTGGCGGGCAAGATGGCGAGTACCTTCTCCAGCACGGACAAGCTGTCGCCTCGTGCGTCAGGATCGAACGGCACGAACACCCGCGTCCGCCACTGGATGATCTCGGTGAAGCACCCGGCGGCCTTGAGGCTGTCGAGCAGGGGCAGGGGCGCGTCCATCACCTCGATCCGGTTGCCGGTCCCGACGCGGCGAACCTTCAGCGATGCGCCGTAGGTGAGGCTGATAGCCCGGTTCTCATCCGCAATCGCGGTGAGGATCGTGGCGGTATCGAGCGCCTCGGTCGGATCGAGGATCGCCTTCAATTGTGCCGCGTCCGGTTCGGAGAGGGCGCGGCCAAGAACAGTCTGCCCGTCATCGGTCACGGCCCGCCAGATGCGCTGTTCGTGTTCGGGCAACAGCTTCCAGATCGGAAGCAGCAAGCCCGTGACCATCGGAACGCGGCGCATCGCGATGTCGGGCAGCTTCGCCGTCGCATCGTCCCACAGGCGGGCGAAGGCTTCTGCCGTGAACTCGTTCCAGGGTCCGGCCTCGTACTCGGCCCTCGTCACGTAACGCTCCTTCGCGGGACCGATCAGCTTCACACGCTGGCAGGTCGTGCCGTCGTCCAGCACGTCGCTGCGCGCCTTGCGGACGATGACCGGCTCGCCCGTATCGTCGTTCACGACGAGAACCGGCGGGGTCGCATCGTGCGCGTACCCTGCGAGGATGTTCGAGGCCGGAACCTTGCGAACCTTGTCGCCACGCTCCAGCGTAACAAGCTCGGTTTCCGCTCCGGTACGCGCGTCGGTGTGGATGACCCGGCGGTCCAGAACGACCAATGTGTCGGCCTTGATCGTCTCGACGCCGATGTCGAGCGTTCCGGCTTCTCGGGCGGTTTCGGTGCGCTCCGCGATGATCTCCATCAGCTCGTCCAGAATGGCATTCTGCATGTCGATGCGCAGCGCCAGAAGACGGTTGAGGAACTGGCTCATGGGCGGAAGCTCAGAGCGTCCGGCCCCGTCGCTGGTTTCGAGTTTCAGGCCGGTGACGGACACGAACTCGGGGTAGGTGATGCTGGTCGC